>JAQFXM010001200.1:0-34964 GCA_034693345.1 Entomobrya multifasciata
AATTACTTCACAATAGCGTTCCCTCTTGAGTGCTGAAAACAATGCACCTTGATTTCCCTCACTTCATTGCTCTACTTTTAGATGTATGCATTGGTGCTCACCAACCTTTGAACACATTATGCTACGCGCCAATGGAATGAGCAAGATCAGTATAGCCCGAAAAGATGAAATGCATAATAACTGATCTCTGCTTATTCCATGACAATACCAACTAGTGACAAATCGGTATGAAAAGGAGCGGGTCAAACAACGCAGTAAATCAATGCTAATTCTTGTGAAAAACTACACAAGTCATTTGGGTCACAAACACACTACCACAAGGCAAACCAAATGTATAAAAGACCAAGTTAGATATTTCAGAGAAGTGGAGGAAGAAATCAAGTGAAAGTGAAATTCAATGTGATTTGAGGATGGAAAGTGGAGAAAAGAAATGAAACATTTCAATACAAATGAAAGGCAGGGTGAACAATACAAATCACCAAACTAGTAAAAGTAAAGCATACACACATTATGTATATGTCTGCATATAAATTTATATGAAATATAGATTTTGGATCATTCATCCCGCAAAGCGAAAAGTTTGAATAAAGAGAACGAAAAAATTAAATGACATGCATAGTTTCAAAAGCAAATTTTCTCAACAGAAGAGCGAAGTAAATTCATTTATTTCGTTTACTCTCTTATTCTACTCACTCCTTTCATACTCGATCATCTACTTTGCCTTTTCTTGCAAGCAAACAAACGCTCTCTGAATTTAAAATTCCATTAGCTTCATCATCCTCGTTGTTATCATCACAGCGTTATTCCTTCTTGGCTTTACTCATTCATACTTATTTTGTCAAATAGTGATGACGATGACGATACTATGCTAAGAGGAGAAAGAGTGGATAGTGGATAGTCCTCCAGCAGCTCTTTCTTTATTCCAACTTCACCTATGCCAAGCCACCACAATCGCATTATACATTATACTACTACTACTAGTAGTATCAGATCAGAGCAGTTAGAATTTTGAAGTTGTTGTAATGTAAAGTAGTTTGACAACGACAATAACTGCAGAGAGAAAACTATTTTCCTCGCGTTCACATCACACATCAAACCGCACCACGGAATTTACAGCCAAAAGAAGTATCGGAGTGTATAACAATAGCTTTTAAAAAGCTTATTCCACTAAAACCAGAGTAAACCGTGAAAACCCACTAAACCCATGTCTGTTAGCTGGGTCCTTATAAAGTTTGAAGTTTTTCTTTGGTGGTGGTAGTGGCGGTGGTGTGTGTGGTAGTGGTAGTATAAGGCAGTCAAGTAAGTAGTAGTTTCTATTTAAACTTATCACCGACTTGTACCCTTTTCTGGAAGTGATCGAGCAGAAAGAAAAGTCGAATAGGAGGGAATGGAGACAGCCTTCTTTTCTCTTCTGATTATTATTCTTATTTTATAAAATGGAATGTTATGCTGGCTCTGGGAGCACAATTATATTATTGTTAAGAAGCCAACAAAAACGTTGTTTTGCTAATGTGCTTTCTTCGTTCGTATTACTATACCATTACTAGAATTATTCAAGTGGACCAAAGCAGCAATGAAATCCAGCCAGGGATACGGAATAATAATGCATATTATAGCAAGCCAAAGCCAACACAATCACTAAAAAGTAAAAGTACACACCGAGTCGGGGAAAAGAGGAAAATACTTTCTTTGAATGCTTGATTTCTCGATTTTGTGAGAAGAGAAACGAAGAGAAACTGAAAAGCAAGCATACAAACTCACTACTCTGAGTTTTTTGGTTAGCTTTTCAGTTTCCTCGAAGTGATTAAATATTCAGTGATTCTAACTTGGAGAAAGTTGGGAAAGGAAAAGGAGAAAAAAAAGTTTATTGTATGAGAGAATAGAGACAGAAAGATTCTTGCGGTGGTGGTAGTAGTGTGGCATGACCAACAACAATCCACATTTTCAATATATTTCACCACCTTATATGCCAACGAGAAAAGCAAGATTTTACACAAATCACCTGAAATGATGTAGAATAGGATAGGATGGGTGTTGGATTGGATGCAGAAAAATGTTGCTGGATGGAATATTAAACGAGCCAAGTTGAGATATTTTCCCATTCCCAATATAAAGATCATTCCTATTTTCTAGTCTGTTTTAAATGTTTTCGATGCTTTTCGTCATTTTACTTATCATACTCAATGGAACTAGAAACGATGGAGTTCTTTGAAGCAATTTTCGATTATCACAAGCTCTTTCCCAAGATTTCTTGCGATCTTTGAAACAGCTGTCATCCACTTCATCTCTCTGCAAAATAATCGTATCTGTGTATAATAATAATTTATTCAAAAATCTATTCGTGCATTTTTGATAAATAAAGTTTATTGGAAAAGAGAACAGTAAATATTGCAAAACTTTGTCAAGAAACCTTTCAACAAAAATTATAATTTCTTTACCACTTATCTATAATGGAGAGCAAAATAGGGCATATGATAAAATCCACAACAGAAGTAATAGAACAAAAAATGAAAGTAAAGTATAAAAATTCAATACGCAAGTACTAATATAAAGTTGTTGCGCTGGTTCAATATAAGCAGACAAGGAGGTTGGAACGTATGTAATCATTGTCAACCGATTAGAAAACTAAAAATGAAAGAGACAACATGGCATTTCAATTTGCAAAAAACTTGCACTCTACTATGCTTTCTTTTTTATTCATGATTTTTTGGCACTTTCATGATGTAACTATTGCTGTTTTAGTGCTGATGAAAGTTTTATTGAATGAAAAAATATAAAAGCAATAGAAAATAACGGAAACCACACCAAAAGTCACCAACAGAACAAGACTAAATCTCAATTCAGTTGATCCATTTTCTCCTCCTCTTTCTGCTAAGTTACCCCAAAATTTTATTTGTTTAGACACCTTATCCAATTCTCAAAAATCTCCACCCTGGAAGCATTCATCCATAATGTATTTTTTCCTGGGAAAAGCAATGGTCCAACGGAGAGAGTGTACACAGTTCACAAAACAACTGAGCAAATGAGAGGAGAAAGGTTTACATTTTTGTCTTTTTCTCTCAACTTCCATGCTTAATTTCATTTAGAAAGATTACAAACCAGGAGCATTCTACTTTTTCAACTACAATAATATTTCCCAAGAGGAGGACACACTTTTTGGTACTTTTATGTTGTACTTTTTCTGTACATTGAAAAGCCTATGCCAAATCCATTACATAAATAGGTACATGACAAGATCATGCAGCAAAACAATCATGAGCCATTGAACCATTCTGCAAGACAACAGAGTACAAAATGATATAAATGAAGGGAAAATACAAGTCTTCCTTCCTTCCTAGTTCAAATATCATGTTTACAAAGCATTTTACAATGCTTACTGTTTTTTGGACAATTTCTCTTGAATCCCCACACCACAGAATGGGGTAAGTTTGAATAAGCGCAAATATTAACCTTTGCGTTTCTCTCTTCCACATTTATTCATTATGCCTGCTCAGTCCATTCGACCGGCTTGTGTGCGTGGTTTCATTAGGAATGGTGATGATGCTGATGATGTAGACGAATGGATACATATTTATAATGCTTGTATCTACTTCATAATAAAAACGAATAGAATAACATAACAAAACATTTTTCCTATTTAATTTTCCTTTGTTCGCCTTTCGCACACAAGTCACCACATCACCACTACCAAAAAAGCTTTCATTGAAAACGAATGCTTACAAATAAATGAGGCAGTTATGTATGTGGTTGTAAAAGTGATGGTGGTTGGTTGCTCACAGTAGAAATGTTCTGCTCTGACTTGGTTTGCATTACATGCATGTATGTAACACTTTTCTCTGTATAAATTTATCTCACATTTACAAAAAAAGTTTAGACTTTCTCTGTACAAGTCAAGTTTTCTCTTCTAGTTTCCTATTCCGGATTCACTCATTTGCAATATTGAAGAAGTGAATAAAGTAATGCGAAACGAGAAACTGGTTGCGTAAAGCGAGAAGATCTAAGCATTCATGCATGTATTTGTATATACAATGTAAACACACCACCCACCCACCCGTCCATGTAACAATTGAGAAAGAAAGGTTCAAGCTGGAAATTAGTGTCGTTTTCTCTGAGTGTGTGTACATCAAACGATGAAACGATAGTTGGTGTGTACAGTGATGGTGGAAAGAGGATCTTCTCACTGGTTTTCCTTCAAAGTTATATATAAGTTTAAATATACCTAAAATGTCATTATGCAAGGACCAGTGCCTTTGCAAGCCACACACATTCGACTGATTCAGCACACAACACACATAATACTATACACAGAAACACGCTGCATATAGAACAAATGCTGTAACAACATTTATCATCCAGGGAATACATTCCGTTTTTTTTCCTTCTTGTTGTTGTACTACTACAACCAGTAACTCCCTTCCCATCGCCGTGCCCATTCTTTACCAAAAAGCTTTGTTTAGGATTTGGATAAGTACATACACTATAAAGTGATACATCAGCACACAAGCTTTAGTCCTGTCTACCAAAGTTACCAGCAGAGGAGATCTGCTTGCTCTACTTTTTTATTACATCCTTTTGTTCCATCGTTCGTTCCTCTGTTGTTATTGTACCGTGCACGTTGTTTGTGACTATCACCATTATCCTCATTGTCGTCGTCATCATCATCATCGTTATTTTCCTTTTGTAACTGTATGCCTGCTTCTTTTACACAACAAAATGTAATGCCAGCGCAAAAGTAGAAAAAAAGACTGAAACGCTATGCCAGTCCCATTTATTATATGTACTAGTTTCGACTCTTGTACTTGTACATATCCGGCCTTGTTTTACGGTAAATAGATACAAAATAGTGAGCAGAAGAGTGAGTAGGAAAAAGGATCCAAAAAGCTAGACAATTTCAGAGGGCTTTGGTTTAGATTTTTTAGTTTGCTTTAGTTGGCACATTAGGATGCCATAAGTGATCCCATGCATTTTCCATGGCCTGGTGAACCCTCTCGTATTCTGCTGTCAGGGAAGAAGAACAACAAAGTGCTTTACTTTTCCACTGGGCTTGCTTTCGCTTCATAAGTACAGGAGAGGACTGACTTCTTAGCTGACTGACTGCATTACAAAATGATGATGATTTCAACTTTTGTACTATTTTTTTTCTCCAAAAAAGAACCTGCCTGCCGTTGTATTGTACACTTTCACTCTTCATAGTCTACTAATAGCTGAACGAGCAATGAATGTATACATTTTGAATTCCTACCGGTAATAATATGCTGTATGGTATGCGTGTGTGTGTGTGTGTCGAAGAATAACTAAGCAAACAACGTGGATAAAATGAATACCACCACCACCGCTGCAATACAAAATGAGTCTGAAAAAAACTAAGTTCCTGTTTGCTTTCACTAGATCCATTCACATTCACAGGAAATTAGTCGTCCAAACTATACTTTATAAATGAACGGGAAAAAATGTATTCAGGCATTTTCACAAAACTACATCGCAATTCGCAAAACACACAGTGCAGTGGTGAATATATAGTCATAAGAGAAAAAGAAAATGAACGAGAAAAGAATATAGTCACGACGTGTGTGGTGGTGGTGGTATATTCATTTATAAATATATACACGTCAGGCCAAATGGAAAGTTTATGTACGTGATTCAATAGTGTAATATCATCAACAGCGACACAATAACAGCAACAATATCAAGCGAGAAAGAAAAAAAGTTGAGAAGAGTGAAAGTTAGAATGCATTGTTCCCTCAAACTTTTCTCTCTTACGCACACAGAAAAACACATTCAGAACGCAATCTACACTTTGGAATATCTACTTTTGTAAAGCTTATATGCAAGGAGACATGAACGAAATAAGATGAAATCAAGCGTTTGTAATATAATTTTATTTTTTACGCTATTTTATTGTGAGTAAGATGTATTCGTGGTATGGTTGCGTGAACACGCGGGCACGATATATGTAGTGTGGAAATAGAATAAGAGTGAGCAGAACACATCAACAAGAAACGAAATTGTTGCTGGGATGGAATGATGCTGTTATGATGGTCGATGTGATGGTTGTTGGTTACGGAGTGTGTGAGAAAAAAATTGAGTGAAAATGATGCGTACACAATGTAGCATACGTGAATATAATACATTTGTGTACAAATCTTCCAAAATGTTGTTTATAAAGAGCTTATATAGCTGTATAGCACTTTATATTGTTTTGTATACAGAACTAAAGTATGAAACAAGTCAAATATACTTGTCAAAGGAACAAAACACCGGAACAATGAGAATGAAGAGCGTAAGAGCAAATCATTTTCCAGGTCTTTCTACTCCACGGCATTGTAGAGAGCTCTCATCCGTTTTACGCAACTCGACTCCCAACCCAACAAATAGGAAAATTATATTGAAACAATAAAGGAGAACGGATGTGGATCATTTTGTTTGAATTGTGGGAACTAGGAAATACTACATAGCTCTGTGTGTGCTTTACTCAAAACCAAGCAAAGGAATGTCTAGTTAGATGAATATAAAATGAATGCCCATGCCCACCCAGCGAATGGGAAATGTGCACATATTTTTGTATTACTCTCTAGTTTATTCTACAATAGAAAATGAACAAATAAAGTGGAAAAAAGAACCTTCAAGTGGATTTATTCCAAGTACTTCTCAACAAGAGCAGAAATTCACTGTAACTTATGAAATAACTTATGAAAAATCTCTGCGAGTTTTGAGAATATATCCACCCACAACAAAGCTTGTCATTCCAATAAAAACTTTTACCTGAAAATGACATTTCGTACAAAAATTGTATTGTGCAAGTTTGTCGTGTTTTGTAACGTAACTAAAATTCTCAAACTGGAATGTAGCCAATCCTTCTATATTGCAACTTTTGGTCGTCTAATTACAATATACTCCAGAGAGAAATTATGACAGAATCTAGTCTAGCTAATTACCCACATATCCACATTGATTCAACTTGATTTTAGTTTGATTCAGTGGATAATCATAAATACATTAAGTACTTTGTACTTGAAATGCAGGAATATTCTGGAGAAGAGTTTCACATATTTTCTGCCAAAAAGAAACGGAACAGAAAAACAAACGGTTTGTTCTTTCGCTGAAAAGTGATTTTTGTGAGTTGTTGGATTGCCTGCAGAGGACAGAATAATAATATTCCATTCCTCCTATTTTGTGTCTGGAACATTTCTTCCTGTTCCGTCTACGTCGTTTCGCAATTCCGTGAGGAGATGGGCTCAGTCCTTTCGTTTCTTTTTGTGCGTGGTTGTAAATGTAAAGTGCATGACAAGGAAAGGGCAAGGCTAGGTACTGAAATAATAGAGCAGTTGAGTGAGAGAATTTCTGACAAAATGAAATTCTTAAGTTTAACATAAAATGAAATAAGAGGCATAACAGTAGTAACAATTCAAGCGTAGTATTATTGCGTATTTTTATTTCCTTTTCATTTCCTATTGTAATAATATTGCTCAGTACTTTGCTTCACTTTTATGTGTTCATAGTTCATTCCATTTTAGATTTGCCTTACTCATATCAAACGGCGGCGGCATATTTTACAAATCTGAAAAGATGTCAAAATTATTGTAAAATAGAACGTGAGAAAGCGCACACGCAAAACATGTGTACACAATTTTATAACATCATGTTGCACGTGAAATTCAATGATATCAGGGCTCCACCAATTGATCGCTATACAATATAAAATGAAGCTAAACGTAGGTAATTATAAAGTAGTACAGGCGAGAAAGTACCTTGTATCCAGAAACTGCACGCATTTCGTATTGTTTTTGTAACGATAAATGTAACTGGCTAACTTTTAAAGTACAACTCAAAGTCATTATAACAAAACAAACACATGATTTTGCTATTTTTAAGATGACTGATCTAAAAATGTCAGGCTGAAGCTAAAAAATTGGATGATAAGTATAAAGTACTTAATACTAGTAGAGCATTTTTTGCTTCATCCATTCGAGAGTTTGATGATCATAGTAATATTTTGCATCATTTGGTCAATTGGGGTGTACTATGTAGCATTTTTTTAATGTTTAAAAGTAGTAAAATAACTTCTAACTTTAATAAATACTTTCTATTAGATAAGTTAAATTTTTGTGCTATATTATCTGATTGATGGATTTATATTGTTATGATACATTTCGCTTGATGTTGAAAAACTAGATCTTTCTACACGAACAATCAGCCCTCGTTTGACCAAAAATTCAACGGCGCCATTTGTACGCATTTCGGAAAATTTAGATCATTCACCTTTCCTAAACGTAATATTCTCTGTAACCAACCACACAAACTCATATATATCTTATCTCGCATCGTTTTAATGATTTCTTCGCAAAAACGCTTGATGATCTAATTATTATAATCTAATCTTGCCTATAAAAGACTACATTTGGCTCATATTCTTTTCACTCTCCAAAGCACCCATCTCCTTTTTTATTTGGCTTGCCACTTTAGTCAGATTCAATTTCGGATAAAAAAATATTGCAATCTAACCACCGACCCTTTTCTCATTTATTGCATTAGCAAGAAAGTAACATCTAGAGAAACTACTCAAACAGAAAGAAAAAAAGTTAAAAGAAGCAATACTAAATTGTAATTAAAACTAGTTTTTCTTCTTTAATAACTCTCCTCCTCTCGTGCACGCATTACCACTACTGCTCGCCCGATTAAATACTGTTATTACACTTTATCTACTTGATTCCCACTTCTTCATAGAATAAAGAACTTATCCAACCCAGTATTCTATAAAAACATATATATTTTTTGAGAAAGTTTCTACGTGGCTATACAAAGTAATCATATATTATTCCACACAATCCATCCAGCCTCACAACCCTCCCACACGCTTTACGTGTAAATGTGTGCGAGCTTCATTCACTCCAACTCAACTTAAAGAGCATAGTTCTGCTGAAGTGGAGTGGATTTCAGTTTCTTAGCATTTTTTCTTCTTCTTCTCTATTCTCACACCAACATCACGAATCACGTAAACCAACAAGGAAAGAATAGCTGGAAAAAATACAATACCTTTTTATACATTATATACCAAGAGCATCATGATGATCATTAAACTACCAGTTAGACTTTATTTTTTTGCTCCTGCTCCTGTCGTGAATGACTAGCTGACTTGACTACAACGGCTGCCTTCGTCTAAAGAAAAGTCGTCGTCGTCGTCTTCTCTTCTACCTTCCTTGTTTGGAGTGCAATGGGGAGTAAAAAAATCCAAATAGAAAGTTGAGAGCAACTCAACTTCACTACACATTTTTCCTCACACAAATTCTACTTTCTCCTTTTTTTCTACCTACAACATACTATAAAGTTGGTGTATTTGGATATCTAAACATTGTGTACTCGAAGAATAAATGGATTGGCTTACTTTTTCTTTCCTCCTGTTTACCATATATATTACCACTTACATTTTAACTATTGTACTTTTTCATCGACAGCCTTTCTCCTCAAAAAGATGTGTAAAAATGTATGGCTCCAATATACTTTATATGATGACACATTGAAAATATACGCAAATGTTGAAGGTTCCAAGTACTCAGCATACCGGGAAAAACTCCCTTTTATACTTTTTAGCTTTTCTCTCTCAACTTTGTACCGTAAAACCAGGAAATATTTTACTTATAGGAATCACAAAACCGGAAAACAAAGTTGAGTGGTCTTTCCTTTCCTTGTACTACTGACTGACGTGTCTGTCTCATGGCTTGACTGGAATGGTATGCGTACTTGTAACCTGAACATACAAAAGCTGTTTTCTCCTGCTTTATTCACACATCTCATAACTCACAGCATCAGTCATCGTATTTATTTTGTATTGAAAAATATACATAGTTACATGCATACCGTCAGGTTTTTTTTGTATGAAAGGCTTACATGCAAGAAAAGTATCAAATTGATTTTATGCGTGTATCTGGTTAAAAAATAGCACAGTAGTTTACGGTTACTCTCTTTCAATACGTTCAATAAAAATAACTTTTTTCTATTTGAAAAAAGGAAGTGGATTTTCCAGCTCTACAAGACGACAAAAAACGTTGAGGACCCCAAGTGGAAAAAAATCCGCTTCCTTCTCTCCTTCTTCAACAATGGTGGTGGTAGGTTCGTTCTCGTAATGTTCGTTTGTGCTCATGTTCGACAAGTAATAATACCTTTCACACTTCGACTTTTACTGGGAAACACGCACTTATGACTAGTATTATTGCATGTATGCAATATCATGTGAGGAATGAGTTTTGCTAAAAGTATAGTGGAAAGAATAGTAGAAAAGAGAAACATTCACAAAAAGTCTACGTGAAAATGTGCAAGACAGTTGAACATTACTTTTTTCTCAATTCATGGAACTGAAAACAGAAAAAGACTTTTTCAAGTGAAAATTCACTCTCACTCACGTCAAGTGTATATTTTTAGAGTAAACTTTCTACTATGTTTGTTCTATTGTATTGTAATATTTAAAATGTTTGAAAAATGTGAATCTTTTTGGGTATGCAATCAAGATGGATATTTAATCATATCGTTTTTAACGTACTAAAATAGATAATCTAAATGAATACCTTTGAAATTTCATACGTTTACTTTTTAGACAAATGGTAGCAGGCATTCAAACATTTAACTTTCAACTTAGCCTGTCTTTGATTCGCTCCATTGCGGGAAAAAAACTTTTAGTTTGCCTTCCGGTGTAGACTCGACTCTGGACTGGAATCAGAAACAAAATAAAATAGGAATCTTGCGTCGCTCACTCTGAAACACAAAGTTGCTCTTTTTTGCTTCAAATCGTTTGCAAGAAATGTAAAAAGATCTTTAGTAGCAAAGGAATTCTTTAGTATGTACCTGTTGGCTGTTTTCCACTAACACGTTCTCCTTTTATCAGTAAAAAATTAGATCAGCAGAAAGTTGGAGTTATTCAGTTGGAACAAGTAAATAAAAAATAGACACAGAGAACAACGTAAAATGAGTAGTACCGACAAAGACACCAACTGCTAAAGTACCTTGTAAATAAAATCTTTCTTTGTGTCTTCCAGCTTGTATTGAATTTTTTGGGGAAAATAAAAATAGATACCGAAACAGAAATATAAAAGTTTTGCAATATCATCATGATCATCATTGACCCTGTTCGTTCACACAACTTTACCTGTATAAGAACTGGAACTAATGTTCCAATTTTTATTCGTGTGAGCATAGTTTAAGAAGAAAGTAGTTTTATATGATCATTAAAATCGAAATGAAAATCTTTTTATGTTCATATATACATTTCTAAGAAATAAACATACATACATCACATCACTGCCCTATATACACATATGTGTCTGAATGTATTAAATGTTTTAGTTTTGCTACTATAATTTTCTTCCCCGTTCAGCTCTACTGATCTCCAATGTATTTTCCATTACGATATAAAAAAGAAGCAGAAGAAAACGTATTAGAAGAAGGTTTTTATATCATCAGAAAAACTACCTAAAGTAATAAAATTGAAAGTTAGTTTCTGTTGGAATTTGGAATGTGTGTCTGTTTGTACATGCCCTTTATACATAGTTCATCATAAAGTTTGTATCCTATTCTTTCTTCTTGTGTATAGTACACAAAGAGCTCCATCAAAACAGCAGGTCACCAAATGACTTAATCTTCCGTGTCTAAAAAGTTCAGCAAAAAAATGCCAGATACTCATCTAGTTTTATGCATGTATATGTATCAATTTGGTATGCATGAAATACTATACGTGCGTAAACATACCGATCGAGGGCATCTTATTTACAAATCAGGGAACAGTTGGTGAAAACACTCACAAAAAACTCCTTGTTACATAGAAGCTTTTTTTAGTAACAAAGTTTGAATGACGAGGTTGAACTACTTGAGGCTCATTAGCCTTATTAAATTTATACGGCTTCCTTTTGTCGTTACAAATATGTATACAGTATGCATGCACACAAACACAGACACACACATGGAGCAAATCTGCATTCAAGCTGTGCGATGAAGTGAGCTCTAATCATGATTTATTAAACTTTTACTTCCACTTTCTTCCGTCAACTTTCTCTTTTCTTCTCCACTGCCTTCAGGACTGACAGTTTACTCAATCTATTTGCTAAATTCATAAAGTGAAGGATAACAAAAATATAAACCTGTGCTGTAATGTAGTATGTTCCCCTGAAGCAAATGAGTTGAACAGTTGTAGCAAATGAACATGGCAATTTGTTGGATAAAAACTTACTTTTTTTCTTTACAGTTCAGTAATAGACAGAAATCAGCAAACCTAAATTCTAAATTTATGATGGTTCCAGATCGAAGTAATCATATAAATTTTACATTACTTTTTTCCCCCTATTTTTGAGCGTGAACCTATTGACCTACTAAATCCTCTGAAAAGATAACGCCAATTAAGCAAATGAGAAAGTTTTTGTTCCATTATCATTCCTCCCATGCGTTAGCAGTTGTACACTACACACGCATTGTTTGAAAAAAATAAGTTTGCCTTCTTTCTAATCTTTTGCTACACAGGCCTTTTATTTGTTTGTATCCACTTCACCCATTAAACTAAAATATACGATGTGTACTCCCCACTTTTATTTTTATACTTCAAAGGGACGGAGACAATGAAAAGAATGAGTTGAAAGTAGCAATAATAAAAGCCACAAAAAGGAAAAAGTTTTTTAAAAGCAGTGGATTCACAGTTCGGGGTCTCGTCTGGCCTGGCTTGGCCATAGCCACATCTCAATGAAAGAAAGTTTATTTTATATTCTGTCGGACAGAGAAGAGCATGCTGCAAATTTCTTTATCTCTGCCCCCTACCTCCCTAGCCTCCGCATTTGTTTTTCTCTTTTCGGATGCTCCTACTCCAAACCATAATGGCAGAGAGAAACGGAAAATGCGTATTTATCATGCTAATCTGGCAAGCATGCCGTGTGTAGTTAGTAGGAATATTAGAATGACTCTAAATACAGATATGGAAAAGTGGGAGGCATCTTTTTTGAATTTATACATGAATATTTAATGCTGCCTTGCAGGAACTGTGAGAAAACCTACTTCAAGGAAAGGAGTAAAGAATTATATGCCGATCGTTCTACTATAAAATTACCGATCTCTGAAAGTGTATGGCTAAAGCTGTGGTGAGAATGTTATGGGGAAAGAAAGCATGTCAATTTTTATGAGAAAAGTTTTCCTTTTCGTTCATCCTATCATTGGTTTACTCGTTCAGTCTTACAGCCAGCCATATAGACAGAATGGAGCAAAAGATTCTCCGTCTTTGTCTTCAAAAGTAGTGGCGTGAGCTCAGCCCATATTTGGTTTATATTGTGTTCGATTTCCCCCTAAAATCTGACCATTCCATTTCTCTTTTCCGTTCATTACATTACAGCCGGTATATTAATGCAGAGAGAAGAATTTTTTGTGTTAACGTTGGCTCATCGCCAAAAATTCATTGGAGAACTGTTACAGTTACAGTCGAGTAAAAGTTAAGCGTGTATGGAACGAAGATGAAAGTTCAATACTCATGTTGATTATAAATATCTATCTTGCGCAAACTCAACAAACTTTTTCTGATAAATACCTTTAGTTTTTAGTTTACCGGTACTAGAATCAAGTCTCAATTTGTTCCAAGAGAAAATGGCAAATTGGACATCAAAACACTCACAAAATACAACACACGCGACATTCAAATGATAACAATCAGTGATCAGATCATAGTGGCATTCAATAACAATAACTTTCTTCTTTTATGTAATTTGAAAAGCTGAAATTTTTGTTCCAATTTTCATTGAAACAACAAAGGGTAAAATAATATAAAATCAAATGGAATTTCCTAATTTTTCCAATAGCATTGGAAGATAGAAAAAAAAACTAATGATTATATACACAAACCTTGGATCAACTTACTTTTGTAGAAATGATCTTTCGTCGGCTCATCTCCACTCATTTTCTCAAATGGACTTGGCTCATTAGTGTGAACACTACCACCATCGCCACCGGTGCTACTAGTGGAAAGTCCTTTATGATCATCATTTGTCTTCCCTTTCGTGTTTCTCTCAACTCTCAGAAAACTTCTGCCTGCTGCTGCCGGTGCGCTTTCCTCCAAAGTATTGCTATTATTTTGTTGAGCCCTGCTGTTAATGTCATCAGATTCCCTTGGTTCAATTTGATCCTTATTGCTTACACCATCGCCAATGTTTCTGCTACTGTCGTCGTCACCTTCTCTCCTTCTTTCTCCATCAACGTTATTAAACGAGACGCCATTTGTAGCCGTGAACTGGTTCGATTTGTTTCTATCTTCGGTCAAGGTCATAATGGAATCATTACTGTTGCCGCCACCACCGCCATCAAGATAGCTTTCACGATTATTTCCAACATCTGCTGGAGGGGGAGCATCACTACTTCCACTACTCCTTTTATCCAACAAATGACCCCGGTACATGTATTCATGAAAGGATGAAAACGAAGAAGGGTCATCGTTCGATGTTATCTCTGTTGACTTCAGAGAATTTTCGTCTTTGACAAAAGAACCCAAACCAGTTACAACATTAGCCATTTCACTATAACTTTCTCTTTTACTTTCCCCACCTTCTTCCAAGTTATTAAAGTCTGTTGACGACGGAGAAGCTCTTGTGCTCAATCTTTCGTGAACTTCCACGCAATTAACCTGATGACAATTGGTGAAACAAAGGAGTAGACAGAAAAGCACTGATATAAAATTAAAAAGTGTGAACACATTGCTTTCCTTCCTTCGCCACCTTTGACTCTTTCTGTTCATCATTGGAAATACTCTACTCAAAATCCTTTCTCCAAATAATAATACAACTTCACTAGAGATTAACTTGTTTATTAGTTGATTATCACAAAAACTACTTCTGGATTTATTTTTACAACTACCACCACGTCCACTACTGACATCACGACTGTTACAACTGGCAATCCTATTATTTTCATTTAAGTTCATTGGACACATAGTCGTGGAGGAAGTTGTAACAAAATTAACAACTTTAACCGTACCAACGTCACTCCTCTCAGGGTTTTCCCCACTTTCTTCACTACTAGTTCTCAAATTGGTGCTAAAATGGGGGCCTTTCTTTCTGCTACCGTTATTCCTACCAATACGTCTCCATTTATCACTAATATTATTTTTATTATGTAATACCACCAAACTTTTATTGTTATTATTAGGCGTACAATGTTCATTTAATAAACGAGGGTGTGATAATACAATTGTTTGGTTGTCAGCGATTTGATGCTCTTGTTGGAATTGTTCCAGGCGGAGTAGTTTGCTATTCGGCTTCTGCTCGAGATTGCTGTGTTGATAGTGTTGACGGTTGTATAGTTGACTGCATTCATTAGTTCTGACACTTTGTGATCGTTGCATCGTTGTTTTTCTTGTTCTAGTACAACAACCAATGGCAGGGAACTTTCGAAGCTGTTGTTTTTCTTCTTCACTCCTGTCATCATCATCATCATCGTCTTCATCAAAGCCAGCAAAGTCATTATTATACCAGTGATCGTCATCATATTGTTTTTCTTGCTCGTGTTCTTGCCACTGCCGTCGAATCTGGTGTTTATTATTGCGATAAAACCTTTCTCCTCCTTTTATTTTTTGTTTGGCTAAGTCAATAATAATCGAGTTGTCAATACACAACAGCGAAGAAGAAAACAATAACTCGTCATTTTCATCATCATCATCGTCGTCGCACACAGCCTTGTAAATGTTCACGTCCACCTCCGCCTCCTCTTCATCATCCAAAGTTTTTGTATTGGCCATGATGGCCTTACTACTGCTGCTGATGTCGTTATTGGGAAAGTTGGAGCTTGTGTTAATGGATTTTCTCCTGAATTCTTTTGCATTATTACCAGTATTATCATCATCATCTTCTTCTTTGCCTTCCCCACCACCGCCGGCAGCAGTTGAATTGCCACGTTTTCTATTATATTCACTTTGCTTTATTGTTTCCATTGACCCCCTCCTTCGTCTCGTGGAAATCAAATCTGACACAGGCATAATCACTTTGTTTTTTTTGCCCGTCTCTCCACTTTTTTTCTTGCCTTTATACGCAATAATAATAGCTTCTTATTCACCAAGCCACCCTGCTTTTCTTTCCTTTCTCTTAACCTTATACTCTGAGACAAAAGAATAACAAGAGAAACTAAAAACTTTCACTTAAAGTATATATTTATACTTGTATGAGTGTAAGGATTCTTTTATAACTTTGTTCAGACATTGCATTGTTTAAACCACTGCTTCTGCAATACTTCACCGTGTCTTTCTCTTTCTCCCTTAGACCAGCAGAAAGACCCCAACTCTCCGACAAGTTGTAGTACGAGCTGTAGCATTTTGATGGCAGATGCTCATTTCCAATTCTTTCCGTTTTCACATCCACGAGTAGATTCTCAAGGCAGTCCAACAAACCAGGAGGAGCCGGACTAGACCCCGTGGAGTCCATCATTCATCAACTTCATCACGCTGAGCAGTTTCCATCCAGCCTTGTCTATAGCCTTTTTGCTGGGGTTTTTGAAAAAGAAAGGAACTTTTCCAGAACACTTTTTTTTCTTTCCCTTCTTTTCTTACTTTTTCCTCTTCTCACTGGCTTTCCTTTTTCTGCATGGTCAGCAGCAAAGTAGAAAACCGTTTTACGGAACGGTAAAAAAAGAATGAAAAATATATTCTTCTTTACACGGTCAGTGGTGGTTGGAAGTAGTGGTTCCGGGCATCTTTTTCAGCTTGCTGTTATGTAGCGTGAAAAACTTGACTAAGGTATTTAGCCGTAGTTAGCCAGTCTGGCATGGGTAGGTTGAGAAAGTTATATAATCATTCATTCAGAAATAAACGCATTTTCTATTCTTTTTCATTAAACGAAATTGTAGATTTTATTCTTGTCAGTCACTTGAATTCAATTTCGACCAAAAAATCAACTATGCAGCTTTTTTCAATAAAAAAGGGAAACGAACACTAAAAACATGCACGGTAATTGTTGTTATTGCTTTTCAGAGAAAATAGCCGTAAGGCAAGTCAGTCAGTGGTCAAAAATATGCCTCGTTCACAGACGTCGCTCTTACTCCAACTATTTTACTTCCTTTTCCATTCAGCATCATCTCGCTTCCTTAACCATACACATTACATATCCCTCTCCAGCCAGCTTTTTGCAGAGTTAAATAAACTGGAGTCACTCATCGACCAAGACCAACAAGAATGTTTTGCTTTCACTACGCCAGAATCATGAACAAAAAAGTTTTTTCTGTAGCATATCTGCAGAAAACTATGTTCTCATACTATTCTCTTTCAGTCAACTTACAATCAGCTCAGTCAATGATGACAGCGGTAGCTTTCTCATCTCTTTTTCAAGCCATTCCAGTATTTTTTAAAGAAAAACTCTCAGCTGACGTTTCGTATTGTATTTCAATATTCTCTTCTCTCTCAAGACTGACTGAATGGTCTACCCTTTTTTTATTGCCTACTCTTTTGCCACTGTAATCGACATCGTTCATCATACTGTACAGGCGCGTGTGTGAAAAAGAAGAAGAGAGAACTGAGTCTGAGAACAACAAAGTCAACCTTACCCTAGTCTTCCGCTTTATATTTTAGTGTAGAATGTCGCTTCTCAAATGACTTCTTTTTCACTTTCCCTTTTTACCTAAGAATGTTTTCTTTTCACTCTCACAGTTTGTGTGTGTGTGGATAGCAGTGAACACTGAACACGACGGCTTGTAATAAGAGCGAAGTAAAAAGAATAATAGAGGGAATGGTTTTTGTGCTGTGAAAAAGTTTATTCTTCCTTTCTCTTTTCTGGTTCCGATGAATTTCTCTTTAACTTGTCGGTTAGAAAGAGGAAGAAGAGTAGCTGTACATGTACACAGAACAGATAACTTTTCTGGCTTCCATTTCACTTTTACTTTTTAAGTCACCTTTTATACTACTGAACTGTTATTATTCTGTCCATGATTATATGCTGTATAAAAAAGTATAGTCCAAAAAGTTGAGTCCGAAGAGAAAGGCGAAAGTTAACCTCAAAGAATGATTCGAAGAAAGAAGTCTGTCTGTAACAAAAATGTTGGGAGAACCAGTACATTTCGTTTATCAATAATTGACTAATTTTTCGTCTTCTTTCATTGCTTTAAATCACTTTAGTTGATGTTGATGTTGTTACTAAAAATAGGTGGAAGGCTGAGCTGATGATGATGATTCCTCAGGTTCATTATATTTTCCTGTGAAAAACCAAACAAAGTATTTTAGTGTCAATTCAACATAAAGTAACATACAAATGTGCATGGGTTACACTTATTTTTTAACTGATACAATTTGATGAAACCAAGTAACTAATTAATTAAAGGATTCTGACTCGCGTTCAATGTTCATTTTTGTGACTGGATCGTTATCCTAGAAATGAAATATCTCCTATGGCTAGTATTAGCTATGCTATAAAGTTCAAAAAACCCCACACTCTTCGTTTTCCAGTCTTGTTCAGAGTAAAAGTAATTTTGAGGCAGGAACAAGTGAGAAAACCTAAAGAGATAGCACACACCAACTATGCTTGGGAACTCGAAAAGTTTTGGATGTTGAGAAAGGAAAGAAATGACTATAATGTGTGCTAAAACATAGGGTTTCTTTAGGTTTGCTGAAGTCAACACGTAGTTATAAGCTTAATTCAACTATCTTCGCATACACACACATAGTCATTGAGCATAATGAATTGTGAAAAAATTCAAGAAAATAAATGAATGATGGGGTTTGGGAGCCAGACAGTTAATTTTGAAGTCTCGACAGAGTGAAAGTAACATGGCACGAGTGAAGGCAGTATTATTGAAGCCAACGGTGTGTGGAGAAAGTCAGTTAAAGTAAAGTAGGTTCAGCATTTTCCCTCTGAAAACAAAAAGTTTTTCGTATACATTTTTGCTGAAAGCTGGTAAAAAAAGAGGAAAACAAAAGTTTTGCCTGATTCTTTCGAATGGCTCATAAAGCATGTCTGGAATGTGGAATACGTTCGTGTTAGAAATACGACTGTTTTCTTGACATTGATCAAGATGGAAATAAATTTACGTTATTTCATGTAAATCGCATTTATTAAAATTGGTTGTGAGGTTTCCATTGGGCTGAAAACGAGCACTTAAAACTTTAAGAACGACGAAAAAACAAAAAAATTAATTGAAGGGCAAATTACAAGTTTAAACGCTTTCCGTGGTATTTAATAAATGTAGCATTGATTTCAGATTTGGAACCGCCTACACCCAAAATTACCCATTTTACGTAGTTGGTTTGTTGCATACGATCAAAATGATTTTCAAGGTATTCAATTGAAGTTCTCAGATGAGTAGAAGTTAATATACGCATTACACAAAGATTTTAGGAAAAACAATAGCGTGAAAGAAAATCAATTAAACTACCTCGCACTGATATTGTGCTTGCTTGCAAACAAGTCCTTAGAATCTATCTTTTATAGACAATTGAGCTGACATAGCCTATTCGAAACAAAACCTGTGCAACATGAGCTAATACCCATGTGTTATATACATACAATATATTTTACGTTACGAAAAAAAATGGATGCATATTTTTTTTAAACTTTACTTTTAAAAACTCCCCGAGTTTTCAATATTGCTTCTACAATAATCATGAATACGTATGTATACTGTGCTGAAATGGGCACTTTAGCTAATACAGCTTGTTTTTATAGCTGGAAGCAAAAACATGAATAAGCTAGTTTTGATGTTGTTGCGTTGTGCGTAACATTCTTTTCTGGCACTAGCACAACACACTGGATGGGTCCTTATTTTCATGACATGAGAGATGAGCACGAAGGAGAAAAGGAAGTGAATGTCTACTTAAACAATAATAAAAAATGACACAATGGCGCATTCATCTTTTTTACTATATGGATGTTGTAAGAACTAGAACATGTAAGTATGGTATGGCAGTATTTCAGTACATTTATGTGACGTCATGTGTTTACTTCTATTTTTCTACTTTATGTGCATTGCTTTCTCTTCCAGTTTATGAGTCTTTTGCCGTTATTTACTGCTTATTTTTATTTTTATAATAACAGCATATAGTATCACTCACACCACCATAAAGAGACTACCGTTTTGAGCAACATATTAATAAATGACAAGATGTGTATGTAAAGATACAAGAGAAAAATGGAAAGTTCAGCTTTCTAAGAAGGCAAATCTTGAAGCCAGAGAAAGCTTCAACTTCGAAGCCATACGTGTAAGCAGTACATTACAGAGAAGTGTTGTTGAATGTTTTTGATGGATATGGCCCAAAATTGGTTTCACTACACAGTATAAAGTCAAATATGCATTGCAAGCACAATATGTAAATTGTGTAATTCATAAAATACATTATCCCACCATCATGTAGCATATTAATTTTACGCTAATGCTGAAAATGAGTATGCGTTGCGTAACAGGTTTTGATGGATTCGGACGAAACGACAAGTTGAGACTTTCACGTTGGTAGTTTTTGACGTGAAGGAAGAGAACAAACATGTTATGCACATAACGTAATATGCTTTTTGATGTAAGTAGTAGTGTAGATTTCGAACAAAGTTTAGATAAAGTATCGAGTAGGCAATCTAGTGAAAGTAAAGTATTTTCTGCATACATAAATGAAAACCTGATTTATTGCGTTGTGGCTGTGTTGGTATAATCTAACGATATTAATAATGTACGATGATGTTAACATCGACATCATGCCAAGAAAAACAGCTTTCATGTAAACATGCACACATTACAGGAAATCACGTAATGTTTACACATGTAAATTTTTACAAAACAAGAAATATAATTTAAAAGTCATTTCGTATGCATAGGTGATTCAGTCAGTTCAGTACTCAGTATCATAACAATAAGAACGTTTGCATGCGACTGCAAGTAACATTTCTGGCAACAAAACAAATAAAGAAAAAATATGCTGCTTGCGCTAACGCTAAAGGGCTTTTCCAAATTGGAAAGAGCATCTATGCATAAAAAATTAAATTTCCACATACTTGCCTCTTTTTTATATTACAATAAAAAATTGTTTCCTTTCACATGAATATTTAAATCTCATCACATTGATACACATTACATGCCATGTGTACATACGTAAGTACAGATTACTGTACAAAAATGAATTCCACATTAGTCTGATATTATATTTTTGAGTTTATGATCATGAAGCGTATTCTAACCGGACTAGTTATTCCAAGAATATAAAGTACAATTATGTTGGTTTATAACATTGAATTTATTAAAATATCTTGAAATAACATTGTGAAAATAATATGTTCGAAATTTTTTGTAGCGTATCAAATCAACGTGACATTGACTAACGGAGATCTATGAGTTTGTTGAATAATATTTTTCAAAAGTTTCAGAAAGCAGCAAGCAGCAGTATCGAAAAAATTGTCGACACAGCGAAAGCGGCTTATTTATTGATGTTCTTATTAAAATACTCACTCATATTCTAGAAATAACATGTCTGCATAATAAGGTGAGTGGCTAGGATAGAAAAAGCACTTCAGATAATTATCTAATTAAAGACTCTCGAAAATAGGTACTCTTCAGTTGTGCATGAGAAAGTTTCGTACGTAAAGTATTTACAGAAGCTCATTAAAGGCTTACGCGTTCACTTTGACTTATGATATGTTTTACTTACTCTCAGTGTGTAATTAAGTATAGTAATATTATATGGAACCATTTTCCGTCATATCATCAGATTGTTGTACAATTCTGTGTATTCTGTAAAAGTTGTTCTTATTTCTCATTTCCCAGGTATGACATTACCTCAACCAAGTACTTGTTACAAATGTCAAGGATTTTTTGAAAGAAACTTTCTCCAAAAAATGCATTTGTAGATTGTCAACTTTTTTTCATCAACCCTACTCGCGTGTATTTCATCGACAACACGGAAAGGAAATTATTTGTCGTGGCTCAGGGCATGGAGCATTATTTTATTTCTTCTACTTCACTTAATTCACAACTACACTCGATCATGCAGCCAACCAACGCATCATTACACCCATGAGGCTCCATTCATTCATTATATTTTCCCACCTACTCACACCAAACTTTGTGGATGTTCATCTTTGTCATACCCTTCTCTGGAGTCTCAATTGATACGCTTGCTATATTTAAAAGGAAATATTTAATAAAAACTATACTTGATTGTTGTATACAAATGGTATATAGATTTAATGATGATGATCATCAAGTTTATTCGTTTTAGCAGCAAGATACATACATGCATCATAATTTCAAATAGAGAAATAGTGTCGAAGTCGAAGTTGCTTTACACCTTTAGCAAAAACCTATGTGTAGAGTCTATGAAAAATATCTTGAGAAAAAGGAATAAATGTCGAATTCGCGTGACCAAAATACTGACTTTGTACAAAATGACTGACTAGGGAGACCAGAGGTAGACTTTGCTACTTTCGTGTTGCTTTGCTAGATGCATTTTTTCAACAGAACAGAGAAAAAGAGAAATGATGTTTTAAAAAAGTTCATTTCCTTTTCTTTACGTTCGTATTTTTTTCTTCTTGAAAGGAAACATGATAAATATATATACACACGACTACACGAGTAAAATTCATAGCGCCGTGATGTAATCAAGGAGCCATAGAGGCGAATGTTGTAAACGTAATGTGTACGCATTTCGAAATGAAAGTGAAGCAAATTTAGAAGAAGCCCCTTCAACCAAACCAATGTTTCTTCTCATCTTGTTGTCAGCGATGTGGATGTGCACATATACGAAATGCTCATGTAAAGAAAAAGCGGGCTGAAATGGTGGTGATGACGATGATGAGTCAAGCAACGTGCTTAGAATGAGGAAAAAAGGAATAAAATGACGGATACTTGGCAAAACGGTACAGTTTGAGTGCACCTAAAATAATATAGAATCCGGTCATATTCGTTCTAGTAGCCTTTATATTATATATACACATATTTTTTTCTCAGGATTTATTACCCTGAGACTGGAGAAAAGAGAGATACATATATAAAGAGAAGTGCTTCTGTTTTCGTTGAGTTGGTGAGTTGGAAGAGGTAAAAAAGACAATTTTATGTTTCCACCCTGCGTATATTTCACTACGCAGCGTTTCTCATTTTCTCTTTCAGTTTGTTGACCTGCTAAAATGTGATTTTAGAATAATCTAACTATGTAGCTTCATTTGACAGACACTTGATTTTGAAACATTAGCACAATTAGTGCCATAATATTAGCTTTCTATCTTTTTTGAGCTTTTTCGTTGGGAATGAGGTAGCTGTGTCAGCAACTGCGAATTAAGTGGTTATCTTGTGTGCAGGTTTTTTGGAACCGTACCCAATTTTTGTATGATGCTATATGAATATACTGATAGGAAATGGGCTAGAGTTTACATTTATTGCGCCAGTAAAATTTGCATAAAATTTTCGTCTACAGTAAAGCTGGCATGTTGAAGAAAATCAAATGTCAATTGGCTAGAACTGTGATAATTGAGGGTATATAAAAGCAAAATAATAGTTTTATTTTTACTCAAGCCAGTAAAATCGTTTCTATTGCTTTTGCATTTAGTCAAAAGTTGTAAAAAATATGATAGATTTCTATCTTCATTTTGTCACATCGCTCGGCGTCACTTTATCTAACGCTTATGCACCAAATTTTGAAGAGTAATTTCTGACATTCACAAGAAGGTACGTATAGTGATTCTGGCTTTAAAATGGTAACAGATACCGAAAATGGATTCCTTCCTATAGAGGTAATTATACCATAATAGCAGAATTTAATAGCATTCCATTATTCAGCAGTGCAGAATTTTTGTACGTACAACCTGATTGTTAGTTCATTAATTTACAGATTTTGATCTCGAATATAAGACTGGTCTTTGGTTTTTGACGACAGTAATTGTCAAATACTGTCTGTCATAAAAGTTTTGTTATTATACTTCTATCACAATTAAACATTTTACATTCAAAGGTGAATGATACTAATAAATGCACACACTATACGGCCAGTGAACGAAAGTAGCAATAAAGTATACTCCGCTGATTACGCATGTATTAATGGAAACCGTAACGTGTCAGAGTGGACTTTTTCAAACTGCCTTTCTTTGTGTAAGCAATTTTCCAGAGACTGTGCACTTTTCTTCGTGTAATACATGAGAAAAAGGTGTCTAGTGAAATAGTGAAAAGCGCGTCATTAGCCCTTATTGACAATAAAAAGTGAACATAAAAAAGCTTAGTACTTCCTTTTTTGTGCCCTTCTACTGACTGAGCTCACCATTACAGCTCTACACTATTCTGGATAGAAGATGGTCTTTTTAGAAAATGTTCAAAACGCCAATTGGCCTTTTTTCTAACTCAGACAGGACCAATTTGTTATGTAGTTGCGTCCTTTCTCTTTTACGTTCTTTTTGTTTGTGACTTGAGTGACTAGAATAGTGAGTAAATGACACAAGCTTTTTGAAGATTAAAGATAAATGGACAGGAGAGAGAAGCCAAATGAACGTAACACTACGGGAAAACAAGTACCGTGTGCAATTTGAATTTGTTCATTTCTTGTATGTTCATCTCTCTCCAGTTCTACTCATTTTACGACTTTCTGCCGTTTGATTGTACGTTTGGACAAGGCTGATGGAGATTGCAATGGTCGTTGTCGTAAATATAAACATTCTTTTTGGTAGTATAATTTTGCACTTTCTTTTTTTCCCAAATGCCCAACCACTACCACCTTAACGTTTATGTAATATCATTAGAAGATACAATGGAATGCATACTGAATATCCGGTCCCAGAAGAGGCTGACAACCACCAAAAAGAAATTCGTATGAATTTTTCTACATTAAATACGATGTAAAGTATTCATGCCTTTGTGGTTGGGCTTTTGCAGGAAACGTACATACGGAACTGGTATTCTCCGGGAAAAAAATGTACGCAGACAGTTTCTGTTGACTTGTCTTGTTGATAAGAGCAAGGCAAAATAATGATGACCAACAGGACTGATACTTTTTTACTTAAAAAACAAATATGTACATAAACCTTAACATAAGGCAGTGCACCGTTTCAGGTTCCAGACTTCCAGACTGTAAAAAGCTCTTCTGATCTTCTAGTAAAAACTCAATATGGCTCTGTTTGACAGACGTTGATAAAAGTCAAACGTGAAAGCTTGCACTATACAAGCTGTTTTCTTGTAGCACAAGCTCACCTCGTCGTCCTTTGTAACCTCAAAGAATACAAGTATATACGTATACGCACGTATTTATGTAACTTTCTCTGACGTTTCATATTACAGAACGTGGCCATTACGACAACCATGGTGGTATTTATTAGAGTTTTCAGTCAATAGGTAAATATTTAATTTTCAACAAGCAGATCGAAATGTCACATCGTGCCATCGTTGACATTGTTGACCTTATGGTGCTAGTGCTGTTCTGTGGCTGAGTGTTCGGCATATTGGATATGTCTATAGGATTCAATTCAATTCTAAGGTCTTTCAGTCAGCCAGACGGCAAGTCACATATTGCACTTGGCTATATCATTTGTGTAAAATTTCGTGCGCACTTTGATTCTTAATTCGACTAAATGTCAGACCATAATTCAAAGAGTGCTGGATCACATGACATATGTCAAGCTAATGACATTATAGTTATATGCACATATAAAACAATGAAATGATAAATTTATATCAAAAGAAAGATTCCATTTAAAGTAAATACTCAAATGAGGTCACTTTTACGTGTCTAATTTTTAGTTATAAAATTAAGACAACATATAATTTTTACAAATGATAGACATTAATATACATTATTGTGTTGTTTTTAAGAAAACTTAAAGCGCATAGTGTACATAAAAACAATGATCAGACAGACAGACACGTAATAAACAAATCAAGAAAATTTGTATTCAAGAATTTTATATCTTCCCCTTTCACACTTAAAGTACAGCTATTATCATTTATCTAGAAGCTTCCTGGCATTTGAAATTAATGGAAGAAATGAAGGAAAAGCACCAGACATCAACAAGCCAAAGCACGCAGGCCAAAGCGACTAACCACAAATGTACGTCATTTGAGCACTAAAACATGACTAAAGGGTACCATTACTAAAGAAAATGGTGCATCTCTCTCTTTAATTCCGCATTTCTTTACCGACACCATCACCACCACTGTAATCATCACGAATCTTCTTGAGCATTCAAAAAAGTGGTGTATGGTATGATTGAAATGCTCCCATTCCCTTTGAATACGTACACATTTTTTTATGAAAGTAGAAAAAAACGAAACTATACTTTTTCACGTTAGTGTTGCCTTTTTGCAAAGATGAATGGTCACAGATGTACACATTCCTTATATAAAGGATAAAGAGGATGCGCATATGTTATGATTATGTATGTGTGTGATGCTGCGTGTGTCATGAGTTGTAAAGAGAACAGCCGAGTCTCACAGAACCACTATTTTTATCCTTGAAGAAATGGAAATAACGAGGGTAAAAGACATTTCCCATAAATCATTCCCCACACACAGAACTGTTTCAGCTGGTGCATTTTTCTCTTTTACATTTTTTTAAAGAGAAAAGTATTAGAGGAAGAAGAAGAGACGCCCTTGATGTAAAGGGTTTTGCGGGGGAGACACAAAAGAAAAGCAACCCGACGAACGAGTGCTTTCACTCAGCCTTTTACTTTCACTTTTTGCCTTTTACTTAGCTATATGAAAAATGCTGCTCTTACAATGTCTTGTTGTATAGCATACATTCACAGATAACGTTCATTTCTAGAATTTCTCTAGTAAAAAAATATATGTATTTGGATAGTCTGCATAAGAATACATTTCGTGTTTAGGAAAAAGATACGTTATCAGCTGTATAAAAATATGTGGAGAAAAAAGGAAGGAAGCAAATGCGCACACAAAAGAAGAGGGGCAGCTGATGCACAATCCCTTCTTTTCACAGAACAAGAGAAAGTAAAAAAGAAAACGAGAGAAATCCATATATCTTCTTAAAGTTGACTTAGGCCCTTTTAGGGAATATTGTACGCGTAAATAGCACCAAGTAAACTGTGAGAACAAATGATCTTAAAGTGTAAAAATATAAATAAATAGGATCTCCATTCTTTTCTATTGTTAGTTTTTCTCTCTTTCGGACAGCTTTCCCCTTGTCTATTTATTATTACGTGATGTGATGTAGTGATGATCACGACGATGATGATGAACGTTGGGAGTAAGAGAAGAACCCGGAAAAAAAAATCTGGAAAAAGTCAAACAAAGCTCAACGGGGAATGCTATGAAGATGAATGTAATTTGGCAGTCAGACAGGACGAAGAAAAAAAGGAAAATGGTGTGTACAAACAAGATGATGATGGTACTAAAGCGAGAAAAATCTCACTCAACTTTCATGTTTTCAAATAGAAAACAAACAATGAAAGAAACAAACACTTTAAATACATTGTCTGCATCTGCATGTATTTTATCATTTTTTTTGCTTTTTTTACGAAAGGAAGATATAAGATGAGTAAGCATTGAAAGAATGTGATGTGTGTACGCACGCGGTATAAATATAAAAAGGAAGTATTTTATCAATTTTCTTGCTTTTGTTAAGAGCTTAAAGGATGCTTTGTTTGTTCGTGCGAATGAAAAAATTGTTGTTTCAGTCGAGATAAAAACGGCAAGTTTATGGATGACATTATTTCATTTTATAAATTTGAATGTGTTCCCCAAAGTTATCTTGATAAATTGTTAATACATGATGGCCTCTAGATTGGAATTTCAATTGTAGAAATCTGTTTCCATATTCATTTTTATATTTCAAATACAAACTATACAAGCATATAATATGTGCTCTGCTATGGGCTGCTCCTTTATATACTTCGTACTGCAATTTGTTATCTTTCAATAATACAGAATCGCGATACTCATGGCCACATATCTCTATTTAGTTGCTGGAAGCTGATAATTTATGCAGACTAGAGTATCCACTTTATTTCAATATCAGCTTAGTCATCATATTCTACCTTCTCGTCCACTGAGACATGCATATTTATATTAATGTTTTGCGGGAACTTCGCAACGTGGGCGTAGCAAATAACATCCTGTTTTCTCATTCCGTCTAGTCTAGACATAAATATGTATATAATGTTATGATTTTAGGTACATCTCCCACAGCCAAATTTGCAAAAAGCACTTAAACATTCTTGATTTCGTCCCAATTATAATTTGACTTCAAATCATACACTTGACATATGTGTTGGGAAAGAAAATGCTGCAGTGTTTTATTAAAAAAACTTGTTTCTTTATAAGACTTTCAGCTTGTTTTCCCCCTACTATTTACCATACAACCAGTGTAACAGCCGCAACCACATTTTGCATAGTAATTCAGGTAATCATCTAAACATGCTTGCATTCTTAAACACCCTACGCTCACATAAAAACCTATTAAATGCGGTGATTCTTTAAACTAAAGTCTAGAAAATGTAAACTAGTTATGCAGATTGAAGAAAATTACAGTCAAAAGATACTTTTTCTACTTGGTTTTTAGGTTAAAGTGTCAACATACAGCCACAGTAAAATCATTACTTGACTTTTCACGGTTTAACTCCACGGACTACATGGCTTGGGACATCTCTGCCAAATCTGTAGTAAGTTGAGTGGGTATGGTAATCCGGTCTGGTGTGGTGCGATCCAACAACAAAGTGAATCACAAAGCATAACTGCTGGAGCAGCAACTTGCATAATGTAAACCGAGTGCACATGGTGGGTACTTCGAATGAGGAGATCGTTTACTGCAAACAGTTTTTTGTGTTTTGCTCCTTCCACTTACTTTCTATTTAGTATACTTAAGCAATACTTAGCTTCTTATTTAAGCAACTTGGCGCTTTTCTGGAGAAAGTGTTTCCTATTTCTGAAGAATACCAAACAGAATCCTGTTCTTTGCATCCTGAGTCCTGGATGTGTAGCATTCTTTTCACTTTTCGTATCTTGAACTTGGACATAAAACATACGGTACTTATCGTTCTGAGAAAAATATAAAGACTTGCTGGTCCCTTAAAACTAGCTCCATTTTGAATATTATGCTGATGATCACATTATACATTTAAATACTTAAACTTTTTTTCTGATTCTGTTACAGTAGCTAATCGTTAGTGGAGGACGGAGGAGTTGGGAAGCAAAAATGACTGTTGTTTCACAGCACTATAAACACAAGTCTGCTTTGATGTGTCAGCTTTATACTACGGAGGAGGATGTAAGGAGGCAAAAGAAGGAGAAATGTGAAAGTCATTAAGAGTTCTTTTAATGGCTTTCTTACATGCATATGAGAAAGATATAGTGATGTTGGTGATAAAAAAAAAGTACAAAATTGTATGCACTGCTCATTTAATGGAGACCTTTTTCCTCCTTTTTATTTTGCAGAGCACCACCATCACCATCGGTTTTTACAGGGTTATTCGAGTACCCGGAAACTCGGGTCGAAGAAAGGTTTTGGTGTGAGAAAAAATGCAAACAAAATTACCTATTTTGCTTTTGTACTTTGAACTCTATACTGTTATTTAGCAATACACAAGGAAAAAATACTGTAATGGATATTACCAGCAGAAATCTTGAAATTTCACTCTACTATTAACGTGTACATTATACCAATCGTTGTTGTTGTTTGTTACGGTGCGTGCAATTACCATTAGACCATTAGCATTGGTCTGTGTATTTTCAGTGCACACATGTGTGAGAGTGAACAATATAAAATGTTTCAGTTTCAGGTAAAAAATGGGGTTTCTTTTTTCTTTCTTTTTTCTCTTTAACTTACTTAAACAAGGAATTATGGTCACCTCACCTTTCACACATTTTCTGTTTTATATTTATATGAGAAATGGGGAATTAATGTGAGCATAAAAAAAAGAAAATGGATTTATTCCTAGTCACCTTAATGACGACTAGACTGAGGTTGATACATTATAAAGGGGCGTGGAAATCTTTATGAAAGAGCTTCTAATATGCATGTTTCACCACACTATCATGACAAAAATACTTTGTTTCTTTTAATGTCGGGAGGGTGGGATTTCGTTTGTAAGAAAAACACCATAAAAAACAAGGAAGGTAGTGAGGTATTTTTAGGCTGGTATTAAACCAACCTTTAATGTATTCATTTCCTTTAAAAAGAACATCTATTTCATTCTTATCTGAGTTTGTTTGAGGAAATGTAAACACCAACAAATTTACACTTCTTCTTGGAAAGGGCAATCAACGAGAAATGGGCAAGGATAAATGATACATATCCGATTACTCATATAAGTTGTACACTGGAAACGGAAACAGTAAGACTTCCAGATACACTTTTGCTTTCTTTGTCTGTATGTGAGATGGTTAGAAAGTTTAAAATTCTTAGAAAAATGTTGCGTACAATTTTTTGTTTACAAAGAACGTAAAAATGGTGGGGTAAAAACCAAAAAGGTTTTTTAGTTTTTTTACACTAAACCCGAAAAGAAGGAAATATAAGAAAAATATGTTATTGTGAAAGTTGTAGTTTTTTATAGATAATATCACCGGCAGAACTTTGCCAATATGTTTAGTATTTATATAAACGTAACTTTGTCTGCTCAGCTTCGTCGGAACGCATCCATTTCAAGAGAAGATGGATGCATAAATGAACATATGAGCAGCTCAGGAGAGTAGAAGTAAGGAGAAAATATGTCAATGGAAAATAATATTGCAAAAGAAAAACATGATAAGAGTGAGATTCACGTATGCATTACTTACTCTCTATACATGCTTTTTACCGTTTTCCCTAAACCAAACAAGAAAACTTTCTGGTAAAAAAGTAAAAAACTTTTGTTCATGTTTTGCACTCCTCCTCCTTCATGACCTATTTACTAGAGCAAGAAAATTCTTAGGTTGGTTTGAAAAGAAATAAATAATGATATATACATATTTAGTGTGTAAACTGTATAGCAAATATATAATGCGTCAGTATGTACACAGAAATAGGGTTCTGCTCTGGTGAAGCATATAATATTTGTATATTTACTAAACAGAATGGGCAAAAAGGAGAAGAAACATATTGAGAATGTTTTTCATTTTATTCTCCACGGCTTTGTTTTTTTCTTCCACTCCAAACACCACACACACCATATTTACGTGCTAAGCCAAGCCAAAAAGAGAAAAAAACGTGATAGAAAAAAGAGCCATGATCCCATTTTCAAAGTTCTCTTATACTTTTACCCGGTTTTTATACACACAATAAATGCAACATGTCATTCGGGTAACATTCCACGCACATAAGCATACTATGCTGCAGGAAGGAAGGAAACCACGTAAAAAACAAAATGGGGAAAGTGGTCAGCTACGCGTCCATTGCAATAGAATGGAATGATGAGCAAATCGACTATGGATAAAGAATTTTTCGATCTTTTCTTATGCTCGAAATATATGATGGGAACAAGGTCGTAGAAAACATGCTTCGAGAAAAAAGGAATCACGAAGTCAACGATCGCCCGAAAAGGAGAAAACGAGTTTCATGTTTAGAAAAATACTGGCTGAGTGACTGGAAGTTGCATCCTTGCAAAATGGTAATTTAAAGTGAAAGTGCATTCTATGCCTTCGAGACGTTTCATGAGGTAGGTTATATGAGAGCATGTAAAACATGTGGATGTTGGAAGAGTGAAATTGGGTGTGCAAAATTGGCAAAATGTAGAGCAGCAGTCATTGTGCAGGGTAGTGTACCACTCAAATAAGCACTTCAAAAGTCGATTCTTCGATATACTTTTAGTCATGCTATGTAGCAATTTGAAAAGAGGAAAAGGAATAAATAGAATGGCATCGTATAATCTGATAACATTTTTATTGCTAAAGCTGCATTCTTGCAGCATCTTTGTAAACTATACATATATACTACAACAGAATACAGCTTCAACAAAATGCCTGATGCCAGGTCACTGCATTGTGCTTATTCTATGGTTCGTTTAAACTTGGTTGATTTAATTATGGAAGTTACACGAAAAGTGAATAACAATTTTATGAATTTAGGAAAAGAAGCATAAAACATGAGCATTTTACTTTACCCTTTTCAAAATCGTTTATATTTAGAGGTTCATAAAACCTCAACATTATTTATTCTTTGCGTCAAATTTTCAATATAAGTACTTCCGGTTTCCGTTTCTGCTGATGATACTCATTAGCATGTGAAAGAGGATCTATCTATTAAAAAGTTTATATTTCAACGGAATTGGGGAGACGTTAAAAATGTATTGCTGTAGGACAAGATTTCACATGATTCTAACAGGAAGTATTAAACTAAAACTGCATCTGTGATCATATGATGTTGGTGTCGATGAACTGAAGAAAACCAAGTATTTTCTACAAGAAAATTAAAATAATGTATTGCATTACTAAATAAGATTTAAGTATTGCAATAATTTGCTAAACACATAAACATTGTTCCTTCATGCCTACTGGGTACAGTGATAAGAATCCGGAGAGTCCAACAACAAGTTTCTATCATTCGTGGTTTACTTAAAATAGTCAACTTATTAAAAACCTAAAATAAATGAGTTAGTAAAATAACAACAAAAGCCTGCGAACCCATTTAAGTTTGTTTATTTCATTTTTGCACTAAAATTGATTCAGTCTGTTGTGGAATCCCAATTCTTTCGTTTCCTTCTTCACTTTTGTATTTTAACAAAGACAATATAGTATTCAACACAATCAGGCAACAATTGTTTTGTGGTATTTGAATGGTTATAAGAATAATAAAAATAGCAACAAAACAATGGGAAATTGAATAAAGTTACTTTCCACCTGCGAACTTACTTTACTTCTTTTTATTTAATGTTTCCCGACAGTTTCACCAACAACAATAACACTGTGTGCTACCACAAAGAGCACAACTGTTTCCCATGCAAACGTTATGTACACACCGTTGTTGAGTCACTGAACTAATATTTTTGCTTGGCTACTTTTTACATTATGTTTTGGGTTTCATGACGGGTGGTATTGTAACTTTAGCCATTGTCTTCTCAAGAAAATTAAATTTCCTGTGGAATATGATAGAAAATCAGGCAAACAAGAAGAAACAATATTATTTTTTTACAGACATCAGACCTATGAGTTTTGGTGATTACTGTAACTCTACTTTCACCTTAACTCTACTTTCACCTTCACCGAGAAAATAAGCTAAAAAGCACAAGAATAGGTGCACAGGCTGAATGCAATTGACATTATATGATATTTTGCAACTTCCTTCTAGACCTTTTCTGCAAAGCAGTTAGTCCTTTTTCCTCGTTCACTACTTTGGTTTCAATTTGAGCATAGTAGTTTTCTAAGCCAAAATAATTTTTCTGAACTTTTATCAATTAAAGGCAGGCAGGAACTTATAAGAATAACAGAGAGCAGAGAAAGACGAGAAAAGCCTAATGAAGAATTTACTTATTTCATTACCTAACACTCTCCACGCCACACACACCGTCATAATGTAGCAGCTTTAGTTTCTCTTTTTCCACTTTTTGTTTGCTTTTGCTTTCTTCCTAATAGTACATTATTTCTTTTCCTCATTTCCTCTCTTTCTTAAAAAATACAGTGATACTTTCTCCTTCTCACTTTCTCTCATATCATATCACATCAAAACAAATCTATAAATATATCTTTCTTCTGCTACTGCTGCTGCCAAGTGCAAACAAGACAAAACCCTGTATTTATATCCTGCGTAAAAATTGTAAGCTGAAAAGAAAATGAACGGGAATAGCAATGCGATGGGGGTATTTTCGTTGAGAGCATTTCTCCCGATGAGCCTTTCCGCTTTGGAATTGAGCTTCTGGAATACTGCTTTGCTGTTTGGCAAAATCTCTTTTCTCTTCTTTTTCTCCACTTTATTTCCAGCTTACTAGCTAATGCCAGAAAGAATCGTGTACATACTCGTGTATAGAGAGCACAAGATTTTGGCAGAATAGAAGAGGGAATACATAAGAACAATTCTTTTGAGAGCTGTGCTATATATGTGGTTATTACATTCAAGTATACAATGTGTGTATATGCCGTATAAAAATAGTGGACCCTCAAACTCAACTAATGTCAAGATCGAAAATAAGTATACCAAATGCGACTAACTCGTTTTGTCGTTTTTAGGTTGTTATACGTATCATTGTAGAGCTTGACTATAGCCTTACATACGTCCGTCCTTCTCTCTCTCGATTGGCCTGGCAGTATTTTATAGGCTTACCAAACATATACACAATGACACAAAATCTTCATAAAGTTCATGAAAAGTCACAGAAAAGCTGGAAAAGAATAAGGCAAAAAAGGAGCAAAAAGAAATCGGATTTTAGGTGTTGTAAGATTTAGTGGAACATAAAGATGAAACTTAAAACTTAATGGGTTACGTTATGTTATTACAACAAGTAGATAGTACCAGTACAGTACCAATGGAGTACATGGGTATGAGAGAGACACAGTGGTAAATATTACCTTAAAAACTTAAGTTGGCTATAGAGTCATAATATGCTGCTCACTTTCATCTTTTTATAGTGATGTTACAAAACACGAGCGTTTCTTTACTTTATTATACAATGTCCAGTTGTAAGGCTACTACTAACTTCACTAAAAAAAAAAAGAGTTGGAAGTTGGAATCGGAATGGGGAGACAGAAGACAATGTTACTTGTTATATTATTACCGTATGATGCCTTGTTTAAGACGTTTGGCAGTGGTCTTTTAATGCAGTGCTTCTACTGCACTGGCAACAAATGAGCGCACGGTCATCATTAACATTATTATTACGATTATTACATTGCAGTCATTATAATTATTATTTGTGGGACATTTGCAGTAGACGGAGTGGTAGTACCTTTTTGCAAAAACAAAGATGCTTGTGCATTACTTGAATTTAAATATAGATGCATACAACATGTGAACATATTTATAAGTCTATTAATTCTATTTTATTGTATGCGTGTTTCTGAACAAGTAGTTTTGTTCAAGTACCAAAATTTTTCTATTAAGTATATGAGCATATGAGTAATTTGGCAACAATTTTGCACACTATTCTCTTTTCACAGACAAGAGC
>JAQFXM010001201.1:0-34954 GCA_034693345.1 Entomobrya multifasciata
CAATGATGTATTTGGTTAGTTATAAATGTGTATTGGCTAATAGCTATTTGACTTCCAAAAATATCTCCATTGTTTTCATGTCTACTTTATAAGAACATGAGTCAATACCAACAAAACGGAATCTGTGCATATTTTTTAATGAAGCTGATGCATGCGGGTACTCAAAAGTTAAAATGGTATTTTTCATTCACGTTTAAATACCATCTTAACACACTGATTCCTTGAAGCTTAAATTGAAAGCTATGCATTTTTAATCTTCACTCGTCTTGGCAGAATAATTTTAAAAAGGAAATTAATCGTGTAAGCCATTCCATTACCGAGTTAATCGATATCAACTTTCTTCATCTGTATTATACTTCTTATGGACCTAGGTGTCCTATTTTAAATCAATTTTAAAAACAATTAAAATGGCATGACAACCACTCAAACAGTAACTGTTTTAAACATGTAACGAGTTACTTGGATGCATGTTTTGATATGAATAGTGTATTTTTCTTGGTTTTCCTTCTTGTCTTAAATCGTAAGCGTATACTTTTAAAAAATTGACAATGTGGGCTTAGTGTGTTAGTAAAACAACGCATTAAACTAACATAAGAAAAGGTAAAAATTCCTAACCTTCTGTGCAAGCATTATGTACCAACATCGATTAAATTTTTTTTGGAGTGTTCATGATAGTATCTCTGAATTGAATACCATTCCCACATATTTTAACCAGACATTATAATATCTTCTCCTTTACAATCCTTTCATGAGTTTTATAAATTCATAACTCTGTTAGAAAAATAAAGTATACTAATGTAATCGCATTTTGGTAGAATGTAATCGGAATATAGCCTCACTCAGGTACCCGCACTCGACTCATTGTATATTAACTACAAGTATTTGATATTTTTTCGTAATCGAAGCATATAAGTTACATGAACCTCGTAAAATATGAACAAGACGGTTTTCTATAACTTTTTTTTCTACTTAAAATTTCATGAAGACATGACCGTTGCTTTGTCGCAGGTTTGCTTGTATTGAAGTATGCAGCCTTTTTACCTGGAATATTTTTGCCTATTTTTTTAAAGCGAAGTAAATACATAAGCGCTCTTTGATTTTATTTTTATAATAGACCAAAAAAGATTTGTGGATAATATCAATATATCTAAGGTACATTTAATTGTGCAACTCCATGTCTGAGCAAAACTTATTTTCAAAATTAAAGTCACATTTAAAATATGTTGGCATTGGGGAAAGCAGGTTTAATTTTATAATTATAGTTCCGGGTTTCGTTTTGCAAGACTTAAAAATAATTTTTGCATTTCAGTTTTGAATGTTCATGCTAACGAACAACCACTATCCCTAGGAATGCAATTTTGTTCGTGAAAAACACGTAATATCATAAGTTTTACGGAGACCGTTGTTGGAGTGGGAACAATGTTGAAGATTTGAAGGAATTTCGTTCAATTAATCATTGACATAAGTGTTTGTAAGTGCGTGTCTCGAGTCTTGATGATTGATACTTACATACATACGTTCAAATTTCATAACTAGAAGTACATCAAAATTTGTTCACTAAATCGAAAATGTGCCCGTCTTAAGTTGTGAAATTCAGAATTCAATTAATTTTGTTTTAATTAAATAAAATACTCTAAAATGGTATAAACTCTTAGTTGAAGAATTAGTTCTAACGTGAGTTCAACACGATATTTTTTGTCACAAATTAGTAAGTACAAGTAATTCTTGTAAAAATGTAATAATAAGGTGAATTGTTCGAATTGCATGTTAGCACGAGGGAATAAAACGTTTATAAGAGCGTACATTGTAATTTTACAAAAAAGTGGACAAAAGTAAGTTAAACATGTTTGATTAAAAAGAAAAGAGCTATGAAAATGAAACAAGAGTCGGTAAATACTGCCGATGGAACAACAGCTCAAGCAGACCTGTCTTCATTACCGGTTCCTCTGGAACCACCGGTGATAAAACGACAACCGTCCCACTTAGGGGAATCCAGAGGTACTTACCTTGGTGTTATTTATTGTAATTTTATTTCCCTGAAACAACCTGTATTATTATTATTAAACTGAGAGTGGCTACAAATACTACTCTGTCCTTGCCAATTTAACTTTTCCCAACCTATCATCATCGTCAACTCTGTTTTCCAACTAATGTATAAATGTCTTATTGATTATTGATGATACAGTTACATAAAACTTCATACACATGTTTTGTAGTCATGTTTCGCGTAGACTGACATACAAAGCTTTATGGCAAAAAGACAAAAACTGTCAATCCAGAGAAGTTATGTTTTAAACATCATAGGTTTATACTACATTCAAGTTCAATAATACATTTAGCATGCAAAATCCAGCTTGTACATGTTGCATATTTAGAAAGCTATAGAATCTAGGTAAGAAATTCAATATTACACCTGTGCGTTTTAATTCTTTTACGTAAGGTCGAACTCGCAAAAAACAACTTAACTCAACAGGCCTGTCTTGTCTCGATTCAGTGGACTTGATATCGATAGAGTTGGATCAAAGTAAGTCAACAAAATTTCCCAATATTAAGCATTACATTAAATTAAAAGTTCATAAAATCGATAATAATTCGTTCAATGTTTTAATTTTTAAAGTATTATGTTTTTAATAATTAAGAATAAAAATACATTTTTGTTGCATATACGTACATGCATAATGTACATGTGTTATATAATACTGCATATATAAAGCGTATATAAATTATAACTATCCAATAGGTTGCTTAAGTTGTCGACTGGATAAAAGCTACAGCATTCGGGATGTTGCTGGTGATAAAGTAATGCTCAAAGGTGCACAAGACTTCAACCCTTTCAGCTTTAGCGTTGGTGGTCTGAGAAATGTTATTCTACGAGATGCGGAAAATTTGCCAGTTGCAAGAATTTGCTTTAAGCAGAAATCTCCGCTTTACTCGAGTATGGTAAGTTTAAAGGTGCAATTAAAACTATTGTTCCCAATCACAAGCACCCTCCGTTATAATTTTGAAGTACTGTTTTTTATAGGCTCTCGCAGTTTATGCACCATGCGATGTACTTGTTGGGACAGGTGAGGAGACATCTGGAGTCTTTATGTTCACTTCGAGGCTCCTCCTTAGAAATGCGGATGGGGACGAGCTCTTTAACATAGAATATAACAACAAGATACTTAGTTCCAACTATTCTGTGAGTCAAGTTTTAATGTCATACATTATCCGACCCAACGGACGTGTTATTTCGTTCTTTCACTTTTTTAACTTGTTTTTAATCTCATAGATAAAATCCTTCAATGAACCGGAAACCCAAGATGTAGCAAAAATTATCCTGAAATCCAAACACCGAATTCGTTTGCAAACCGTTTCTAAAATGAACACAACAAGCAAGATCATTCTCATTGGATACTGTATTGGACTGGTGAGATAAATTTATATCTACATTCGAATTTTCAATCACAATATATACTATGCATAAACATATTATGTACATTTATAATTTGATGAAAATTCTAACAGGTAAATAAATTCACTCCCCCTAATAAAAATGTCGATTGATTGATCTAACTTAAAAAATGGAATTCCTCAAATATAAGTAATGTTGATATTCACAATTTGCACCGAAGTAAACTGGATACTGAAATTGTTTGAAGTACCTGCTTTTGCTCTATTTAAATCTGTGTCAGAGTTCGACTAATTGTATTTGTAATAATAAACACGTGATGTGAACCTACCTAAAAAAACTTTATATGCAACGCGTGTGCATTTGTTCTGTGAATATCGGTTATGAACTAAGCAAATTAGGCTTATTATTAAATAAGTAAAAATCTAATACGTATATGTTTACACTAAAAATGTTCCCAGAAAAAATTACACGTGCCGTAGATTGCACGCGCTTGACTCATAACATATTTATGCACATATATTTACAAGTGCGTTCCATTGCATTGATAAATGAAATTTCTCACATTCAAAACACTATAGACAGTATTAATATTCACAAATTTCATGCAAGGACATTTTTAATAAATCATTCGGATCTCAAATTTCTATTATTTGCATACTGTTTCCACACAAAGCCAATAAATGCGTTAGCTGGAAGAGAAAGCACTTTTGGGGCAGGGTAATGCACAAAGAGAAAAGTGTTTCCTACTAATCATATCAATCTTTCTATGTCGCCATTGTATTTCACTCAAGAATCGCTGCTGGAAATCGATTTGCTGGTTCTTCTAGTGAAAGCACTCTTGTGAGACAGGGAGTCATTAGTTATTTGCCGATTTTCCTTTGTTGTGCATGCTAACAATAGGATGCTTGACGATTCATAGGAGGAAACTTTCCCAAGCATTCAGTCTGCCGTTTTTTGAAGGTTCTCAATGAAGAATTTAGACATTTCTTGCATGTGGTTTTCAAAAGAAACTTGGATTACACTCAATTTTTACGGTGTCCTTGAAGAACTTGTAAACGACACTCTTCTTTAAGTTAACCTGATAAAATAGAAAAGACAAACACAATTTTCGTCCATTCTAGCTATCAGGGTGAGACCGTGAAGAAGGTTTTTGGATTATAAGAGTGCTTTTTGGATTCAATAGGACTTCAAGAAATTCTATACCAAGATGTCGAAGAAAAAATACACTGACTCCCAGTCCCAGAGTATGGGCAGAATTCGATTGGGAAAAATAACAACTGAATTCTTTAGCGAAAGGGGTAACAACCGCTTGAAGAAGATTTGGATTGATAATCATCTTGACGAAGAGATGATATTTTCTTCATGGATTGGTCCCAGTGAAGCAGTCCTTCGTCATAAGGTTTCCGATTATCTTCAAACATTTTTACTACATCGTTCCCGATTGTAAGTGTAAAATTCGTACCTTTTAATTTTACGTTTAAAAAAATTAAACTAACCTCGTTAAAATATCGAATTTATTGATTATACAAAAATTATCTGTTTATGGATTCCTGGCTTTTACAATCCTATGATTTCGTTTTATTTACAAATTCATGTAGCCTTTCATTCCGTGATAACGACTTGGTTTCATTATTGAGACGATTCAGTATTCGTTGTGACTTCACTTCAAAAAGTGACAAACAGAGGAAATATGAATATTATAACGACTACATTTACACGACTCTACATAAACGTTATCAAGAGAGAGAAAAGGCAGAAAGGGAACGAGTAGAACAGTCAATTTGTAGCAACGATCTACCAGTTCTTCGGGGATATGAACACGTATCAAGTAATCCCGGTTTTAGGTAAGATAAGTCATTCATAACAATTAACCTGTCTGAGCTTAGCATTGCACTGTGCACTATAGCCTGGTAAAATATGCGATTTCACAGGGCCCAACAATTGGAAAAGCGAATCAAATTTCTGAGCAATATACCCCTTCCATGCAATCAAGCAAATTTTGAGAAACATTTGTTACCAATTATGACATCTGAAGCAATTTCTGAAGAAAAAAACATAGAATCCAACAGCATTCGCAAGTTTTCTTGTAGAAGACACGTTAATCAAGCTGTCAGAAAGCCGAAACTGAGCACTTCTGAAGTGACAGGTGAGGTACACACACTGAGGTGTATAACATTTTGCCAGGTAAATGCAAAATGACAAGTTGTAATTTTAAACCTTTACAGAAGATTCCGGTGTTATGTCACTAGATTTGCATGTTTCTACCACTTGTGCTACGGACAGTGATGTGATTAAAAACGTGTCGGGAAAGAAAGTAGAGTCGAAAGATTCTGGAATTGTATTAGACGATACACTTGATGACGTTTGTGATGCTTGTGCAGGATTCGTAAATTCTGATTCTAAAGACTTATTGTTAGCTTGCTCTTGTATAAACGATCCAATCTGGAGTGGGAGAGATTCTCAGGTAATACATTTTTTATAGGAAGAAATCATTCAAAGTCAAAACTACAATATTTATAGGGGGTTTACATATATTTGTAGTATGGTGTGCTTCTAGATTGACAAAATTACTAGGTTTGGGGCAATGCAAGAATCCGCCTAGTCAGACGATTAACAGTTACATTATAAATAACTCCTACCTGTAACCCTATAGCATACCTCACCACAAACTTGTATAATAATTGACTTGCATATGAAATTGAAATGCTGGTGTTTGTCATGCAATTAATAATATATACCTTTTTACCACTTTCAGTGTGCGTCCACTTTGTTTGAAGAAGCTTCCAAAATTTTGGACCTATATGAAATGAAACGTATAGTGTGTAACAGGTACATGGAAAAATACGAGACTAAAACTTATGTTGATTAACGAGAAATATATAAAATGTAATTATTTTTCCATTGATTGTGGCATAAATTATTAAAATGTAATTACAAGTAGCAAATAATGAATAAATGTTTGATTACTTAAAGTACATGTATGTGTTGTAGTCAGTAATCAAACGTGTTTTACAATGAAATTCAAACCACAAGCATTGATTTCGTGTATGGATCTATTCCAAGTTTCAATGCAACCACCACAACCCAAAATACAATTCTATAGTTTAACAAAACAGGTTAACAAAAGTACACACTTCTTGGAACACATAATTTAAGATCGTTCATCGCTTGCGTCGTCTCTTGTCTGTCTCCATCACCTTTTGCTTTACTACTGTATAGTATACCGTTTGCCCCAGTGTTGTCCGTCTACAGATTCATTACACAGCATCCACTTGAACCATTCTTTTTTCACGCATACGTTTGACCTTGGCTCACCAGCGCTGGTAATTTCTCACAGGGTAAACCAACTATTACATATACAACATAGTACACAGTACACACAGCCACAATCATTTAAAACAGCCGATTTCTGTTGTTCCACAAGCTGCAAATATTCAGAAAGTAATGTTTTGGCATGCATTTCCAAAATCCATCAGAGTATGACATATTATAATCTTGAAGAGTTTTGCACTTCAATCATTTTATAGCTAGCAACGTGCAAAACGGTTGCGTTTTGGTTAAAATGGGTTCTTCAACAATTCTCCTTAACTTAACTGAAGGGACAAGTAGGTCCCTCTGTGCCCATTTTTTTCGGAGGACTACTCTTCTAAAGAGGAACTTCTCTACGACACCTGTCAACGGAAACCGGTAAATGGGTTACATATTACTATTATAACAGCAAACATCAATATATTTTATAGTCCCATGGTTGTTTATTGAAATGAAGTAAATTCAAGCTTGTGGTGATTGGTGGGGGTGCCGGTGGATGTTCAGTTGCGGCGAAATTTGCCAAAACGCTTCCCGCTACTTCAGTGGCTGTAATTGAGCCCAGCGATGTGAGTAATGATGATTCAAATCAACTTGTATTTGTCAATGTAATTTCTAATGTTCTTTCGATTATGCATTCTGGACTGACTTTGTAAAATAGGTTCATTATTACCAGCCTATGTGGACACTAGTTGGGGGTGGCATGAAAACTCTAGCAGACTCAGCCCGAAAAATGAGTTCAGTACTTCCAAAGGGAGTGGAATGGATTAAGGACGCTGCGACAGAAATTAAACCTTCTAAAAATACTGTGACTGTGGGGACTGGTTCATCAAAACAAGAAGTTCAATATGACTATCTGATTGTTTCTGTTGGAATCCAGCTTCAGTATGAAAAGGTTTAACAAGAAAAATGCAGTAATAGCAATGCACATAGCTTCTTAAGCAAGTTGTTTAATGATGCAGTATTAAACAGGTTAAAGGGCTTCCAGCGGCATTTGATACCCCTGGTGTGTGTTCCAACTACTCGCCGCTGTACGTAAATAAGACGCTTCAAGCGCTGAAAGAATTTAGGAAAGGTAAATTATAATGAAGTAATATTTATGCAAACCTACAAATTCCAACTATATAATTCAATTAATAGATGAACATTATATTAATTAAAAAAGGAAATGCTGTGTTTACGTTCCCGAACACTCCTGTTAAATGTGCAGGCGCACCGCAAAAAATTCTATACATTGCTGATCAATACTTGAGAAAGGTGAGCATTAATGACGATGTTTTTGGAGAAGATATATATTGCCAATAAAATGATATCATATTATATTTATCCATATGTATATAACGTAATATTTTTAGAATGGAAAGCGGGATGATGCCGATCTAATTTATAATACTTCTCTTGGAGTTCTTTTCGGAGTAAAGAAGTACGCAGACTCGTTATGGGGCATTGTGAAATCCCGAGATATTAACGTCAACCTGAGACGAAACTTAATTGAAGTTAATTCAAAAGACAAAGTTGCAATTTTCGAAGACTTGGATGATCCTGGGAAAACAGAAAAAGTTTCGGTATGAAAACAATTTATTTATATTAATTGGGTTGGCCCTACTAGTACCCTAATTACATGTCCTAGTGATAATTTATCGAAGCTACGAAAATCGTCTGCCATAAAACTTGTGAAAAATGCAAGATATTTTGTAAATAGTATGAAATGCTCCATGTTACTCCACCAATGGGTGCGTACGATCTCATCAAAAGTAAATCCGAGGATATGGCGGACGCTGCAGGTTTCGTTGATGTCAATAAAGAAACTCTGCAGCATGTACGATATCCTAATGTGTTTGCACTCGGGGATTGTACCAACCTTCCCACGGCAAAGACGGCAGCTGCGGTTGGTAAGTTAAATGGAGGAACTAATAAGATTCTTGGTGTTTCATAAAAAGGTTTTCAAAATACGTGATATAAAGATAGTACGAAAATATCAATATATTTATGTAATTTTTACAGCTGCGGAAAATGGAATATTATTCCAGAATTTGACAAATGTAATGAATGGAAAACAACCCGAATTAAAATACGATGGGTATACCTCTTGTCCGTTGGTCACAGGTTATGAGAAGTGCATTTTGGCAGAATTCGATTACTCTGGAATGCCTTTGGAAACCTTTCCAGTGGATCAGTCCAAGGAGAGGAGGTCGATGTTCCTTTTGAAGAAAGACATGATGCCATCAATTTATTTTAACCTCATGCTGAGAGGCAACTGGAACGGGCCTGCACCATTCAGAAATCTATTTTCGCCCTTTAAATGATTTGTTGCCAAATATCTAATTCACATTTTTCCGTTTTACTATGCCTTTTAATAAATTTTATTATCTTGTGGTTCATGTACGAACTTATTCATGCTTTTCTGACAACATTTTTTTCTACGTTCATACAAGCTCATTCACTGAGTCTCTGCGGTAGAGATTTAAGTGACGGGCGTATTTGAATTCTTCGAATTGGTTTTTTGTTGTTTTTGAAAATATGCCTCTTGTCAAACATAACATGAAGCAGTGGCAGTCTAGTAATTTTTAAAACTATCAAAGAACGGACTACACCTTTGAAGTAATGATTATGATTTAAAAGTCTGTATTAAAGCCAAAGATATAACTTTTATATCCTTATAGTATACTTTGTACTAAAAACCTGTGCTAAAAATACTATACTCCTTGATATCATTACATGCTATAGACTTAGCAAAGCTGTCCAATTGAGCAACCTTATCATAATATCATGATAGCTTGAAGAGGCAATGAAATCTTTCTGCTGCCTTAACACAACTCAACATGATGCAAAGCGTTAATATGAAAATCATAAAATATTTTTTGTTGATATTGAACAGGTAGCATAAAGCATTCCAGTGTGCAGGGTATATGAATTGTGAATGAAGATTCACAATTATTTTTGTGAGACTGGAACATTTTGGAACAACAAACAACACTACAAGACATTTATGCATTAATTTTGTGGTTATCCTTTTCGACTTTAGGAATTCACTCAATCGTGAACTACATCCTTTTACTGTTTATGAGTCTGAGCTAATTTTTAAAATGCTTTGAAGATGTGGAATACAACACATATATTTCCATTATTACTTCAAAACAAAAGGAAGTAATTATATTATCGTAGCATGCGCATTGTTCTTTACTGTATTGTATGCACGCTTAAGCGTCTGCACTTGCTCAATTTTTTCGACAAGAATACTGTTGTAATTCATTCCACAATGATCTAATATAAAACAATGCGGCATTTCTTATTAAAATCCGTTGTTCTGTGAGAAAACTTCAAGATCACACGGAAAGGTATGCGCAAATATAACTGACTGGTAGCATTGACCATTAAAAAATTGCGATGTTTCATGAAACTTGTGGGTACAATACTTAGGCACAATAACTTTGCATGGAATTTCGAGATTGAATTGAGTTGAGACCTTCTTGCCCCGTGCATTATTTACATAATACGTATTACATCGAAAGTGATGATGATCATGAAAAGGATGAAGATAAGTTTTCAGCGTATGTACGTAAAAATAGCAATAAGCGTCACTTTTGGGTAGTGAGTATCAAGTTGTATGCTTTGTGCACTACAACAATACGTCAGGTTCCAAAAGAAACTAGTGGCATGCTAAAGATAGAGTGTAGATTTATTTAATTTATGTAATAAGATGAGTATAGAGGAAGTAACCCTGAATTTGTGGTAAATTGGTGCATTGTTACTTTTGCCCTTTTTACTCAGACAGTATGTTGTTACAGTTGGTATGAAATTATTTACAGTCAAGATTTTCAAAGTGAAGCAACAGTGGTTTATAGAAGACATATCAAAAGTGGGGTAGATAAGAATATTGTTGACCTAATCAAATCTCCAGATATCTTCCAGAGAAAAATAAATTAAGGTGAAGTGGAAGTGCAGTGTTTTATTATGTAATGTGAGTAGGGGTTGATACGACGTGTCCATTTTACACTCTTAAATTCAGAGAGTTGATGTATTTCCTCCAGTAAATACATACCAAAGAGTTTATTTTCTGTTTCCGAGTTTCAATTAATTTTTAATAAAATGGGTCGTAAAACAGAAAACAGGCTTATTTTGGGATGCATCCTTCTCATAAATTGTGCACAGGGAGTGCCAGTTCCGGATCCAAAACCCCAAGTGCTCCCTGGACAAATTCCTCCTCATCTTGCATCTCACCCTGCATTGAGTTCTATTACTCAAGGAAGAGAGAGTGCTATAATGCAGTATGCTTACAATATTCAAAACAGACGAGGACCCAACCCAAGTCCTCTTGTACTGCAAAATAATCAGGAACGCAATTTACAGCTTGCAAATCAACTCTCCCAACGGCGTTCCGGACAGCAAGCATTTATTCCAAGCAATGGTGTACATGGACAAGGGGGACAAGGATATTCACAAGGAAATGAAAATCCAGAAAATAGGGCATTTGACCTACTTCAAAAATACAAAGGTCAGGACGGGCAACAACAACAACAAAACTCATACAATCCTGCACCGTTAACGCCCAGCCATGTTCATGGACATGATCATTCACATTACCATCAGCCAGGCGTAGGCCCAGGTCCAAGTGCAATTCCTCCAGATGATGAAAACGAGGGGGAGGATATTAGAAGGCTAAAATCACTTTTAAACTTGACAGGTCGTCCCATTGGAGGATCCTCCCAAAATCCTAATTATGGTAAGCAGAATCTATTTACATTTTAAAGCAAGTTTTACACACAAATTATTCTTATAAAATACGTTCCTTATTAAAAATAGCCGTTGCACCAGGTTCAGCCACCATTGGAGTAGCTGGTCAACGAGGAGTACTTAACCCCGCCCAATATGGACAGCATCCTCCACACGACCATCATCATCCAACTCCAATACCTGCAACTGCACAATCTCGGAATAGTCTTGGAAATTTACAGTTTGGACAAGGCCCTACCCCCTATCCTGGATCACGAGGACCCACCTCTGGACCATCAGTTCATGTTCCATACAGTACGGACTCTCATCACGGTCATGATCATCATCAACCCGGGCAAGGTATACATAACCATTATGATTACAACAACCTCAATTACAACAGTCACAATCCCTACGACCAGTATAGACACAGTAGACCCGGTGATTATCAACAAATTAGACCAAACGAAATTCACCACTACAGACCAGATAGTAGGGATTATCACAACCACCAATACAGACCTGGTAGTAGGGATTATCACAGCCAACAGTACAGGCCAAATAGTAATTACCCTGAACACCAACATCACGAGCGAAATGAATTTGATAGGTACCGACCAAGTAACTCTCGATACAGTTACAGGAAGTGAAAATATCCAAGGGTCGTAACCTTAAAATGTAGAATAGCAAATTGTTTCCGCTTTCTGATGATAAAATAGTACCTATATTTTTATACGTGTCAGATATTAAATAGTAGAATTATATATTACTGTGTACATAATAAAAAAGTTACACTGTGCATGACTCACTTGTTTCATTTTTCATTACCATCTCCCGTGAGAAATTCTCATACTTACATTGTTTATGAATCACTGTTAAAACTGTTGATGAGTCATTGACAGTGATTTCTCATAATGTACATTGGCCCTCAAACATTTTAATACAATAAGTGATGATCTGATAATTAACAAGATATTTAATTGAAAAATGGACAAAACAATAGGTGGTGAACAAGCTCATGTTTCAATAAACACATTTATCTCATTAACAAAATTTAAATCATGGTCTACTGCTGTGCGTGCATAGGTATAATACTAGAGTGCCTCAGGGGCACTTGTTTGCATGTTAATATCTCAATGTTATGCTTATCTTCCAGATGCTGGAACCCTAATCCGGACCTTGGAAAAGCCCTCAGAAGCTTATAATAATCTTATCTACATTGACCCTGTGCGTGAGCCGTCTTCTATTACGAAACACATTGAGCCACATCAAAGTGTTTTCATACTTCCAGCGTCTGATTATACATCAGACGATTACCAAAGTAGGAATCTATTTCATAACAGAAATTTTATATGATAATATGCCCTTCAAAATTAATTCTGATATTAAATTACTATTAATGGATTAAAATTTCTTTACAGGATTACTAAATAGACCAGCAGAAATCTTGATTGATGTAATTCCAGTAACGTCATCTTCGGGTGGAAAGCAGCAAGGAAATGATTTTTCTCTACATAATTTTTCTTTGCTACTAACACCAAGCACTTATGCAAGATGTGCGCAGTCCACGCATAAAAAAGGATATGGGGGGAAGTGCAAGCTTATCCTAAAAGTTGGAAAGGAAGGCAGCACAGAAAGACAACCTGTGACTGTATCTTATTAAAATTTAGTTGTAAAAATTCATTAATCATTATATATTCTTCGTGAAAGTTTCCGTTGATGGATTAAGATCTCGTGATTAAATGAAAACATCATGTATTTATGTGTGATCCTTTTAAATGTAATCTGATTTCGTGAACTGAAAATTATTAGTTCATTTTGGAAACTCACCGAAAATACAGTATTTGTATTTGTACAATATATTATTGATTTTAATATTAATTATTTTTAATTTTATTTCACTGTTAAAGTAATATTATAAGCAATGTAGAGCTACAAGCAACAATGCAAGTACTGCAAAAATAATTTTATTTATCTTATAAAAAACCGCATACGCACCCATTGTTTTTATGATTTATTGCAACAATCATTGTCAATTAAAATTAACATTCTAATGATAATTTTACTAATATTCCAATAATCTATAGGTTCTGGTTCTATAAACTTTTGATTTTTATTGTGCAACTTCACATCGTTTTCACCATTTTGACAAATGACATAATGAAATGATTCGAGTGCCCTGATTTACGCTTTATAATGAATTTCAACAGACAAATTTATAGCACAAGAATGGCATTTTCTCATTTAAAAAAATCATTTTTTGACCGGTTTAACTTTTATTTAAATACTCCTTGAATTTCGGGAATTTCAGAATTTAAATTTTTTAATCATTCCGTAGACGCACTATGTTGTATAATATCACATTTTTGAGAAAATCTGAAAAATACAAAAGCATCATTTTATACTCTTAACGTGACAAGAACAAGTCTTCTCTGATTTTAAAAGTCAAAAAACAAGTTTTAAAATAACTTTGATATAGTATGCATTGAATATCTCGCAATTTCTGGAATTAGAATTGTTCTATAAATCAGAGACGCTACAAATAGATGTAGCTCTCGTAGCGTAGCTGTCTGTAGTAAAATATCGAAGCATGGAATGGGAATTTTTTCTTTTATTTTTTTTACACAATTATTGTACACCACATTCAGGAACATCAAGTAAGGCGAAGTCTGTGCAAGCGATGGGTTAAGCTAAAATTTGCTGAATTAAACAGTTTAGTTTGCTGATAGAGTTGCAGCAAAAGTATATTGTTGACTGTATCACTTAATTTTAGAAGGGATTTTACATTTTATGGAAAACCCCATGAACGTGTTAGGGACAGTTCAGTTAAAATGATGTTAACCACCATGCGTTCGTGTACATTGACTAGCTTTTGAATCATTTAGTGTAACGTAACTAGCACCTAGCGTTTAGCATTCATTTTTATATCTTGTAAAGCAGCATGAACCAGAATGTTTTATAATCGTCTGAATATATTCTGAATCAAAACCACTTACTGGCACTTACTGAATTTTTTTGTGTCTGCATTTTATGAACTGGTAATCACACAAAAATATGAAAGAGAAAAATCTCTGAGCAAAGTGGTAAAAGAGGAAAGGTGGCTTACAACAAAATGCAATTTCAGAGTAAACTCTTTGACTACACTACAGCTAAAGGGCAGGAGATCGAATGGCAGTAAAACTTTTAGTTATTCTCAACATTTTTTCTGGAAATGTTTTTATTATGCCAGTTTCATGGTTCTGTTTCGAAATTCATAAAAAGATGAGCAACGAAGAAGAAATTCAGCCAATCAAAAGTATCCGAGTCCGGTAATAAACTTTTTATAAGGAAACAACAAATTTCTTACAATGCACACATTCAAATATGTACATTTCAGAACTAAAACCTTTATTCATCATCACAAAACGCTGTTGATTTTTCCATGCATTTATAATCATGTATCACGTTCTTCATAAAAAACGTCTGTGCTCATGTCTATTCCTGATTCCTGATTTGGGTAAGGTAAGGTATTAGGTTGCACACATAATGGCACATATGTATCCAAAAGTTTCTTTTCTTCATGAAATTCTATTTGGGCCAAGCTAATTTTTTAGTAATTCAACATTACGATAGGGTAGATGATATTGTTGCATTTAATTTTAATAATCAATGTAGCCGTCACCAATTGTAACGCGTTGTGTAACAAAAAATTGTTTACATCGCAGAACAATGTACAAGCTTATGTGAATGGAAACAATATACATGGTTAAGACTGGTCAACTAATATTAAAAGCTAGATAGTAACTCGTCTGACAATACGTAAAAAATGTGTACGTGTTGCACTTCACTTCTGTCTTTATTATTGCGCATCCATAATTCCCACACTCAATCAAGAAAGATCATAAATGGGATTGCATGGAAAAATTGTGCACCAATTTTATTTTAAGAGGAACGAAATGAGAAAATAATAGAATATTATCCAATATCCCCGTACAGCATTTACTTTCGGTTGGCTATCTAATATATTATATGGGAATAATTTAAAATTATTCTACTCTTCAAACTAGTCATAGTCTTTTTATTTATATTCCTTGAATATACAAGTTGTGCGTCTTCTTTCAAGGTGATGGGAAATTCTGCACGTAACTTGGTTGCCTGTTGCAGATAAACAAAGAAGATGACTTGTTTTGCGGTTGTATAATGATGAAACTTGATGAGGATGATGAGGATGATGATGACGTAGTTGGTGTGATGATAAAGGCAATATCATCATCATCAACTATCAGGTCAATGTGGGTAAGTTTTCACTTGAATAAGTTAGTCATATGCCAGCTTACATTTGCCGAGTGCAGTTTAACATTCATCTTATCAATGTTAGTAGGCACTTGACAAGTATTTAGCATTTGTTACGATAGACCGTTAGTTTTTTTTTTGAATTTGCGGCTTTTCGTTTTGTGCTAGGTCAGCATTTTGAAATACAGAAATTAAAATCTAATATTTAACAAATTAAAAATGATTTCATCAACAGTTAGTGCAGTCTTTATCATTATACCAATAGTAGTGGCATTCCCTGCAAGTTTGTTAAGTGATACAAGTGTGAATAAATTTCGCAACAATTTTGAAGTAGTGGAGGGTCCGCGGGAATTTGTTGTACCTATTCCTACTTTAAAAGATGTAATGCATTTACATAGAACTCCTGATAATTCGGGTATACCGAAAGTCACTGATTTGGATTATATGGTGTACGGCAAGTTATACTTGATGAAAGCCTTAAAAAGTGCTGACAGAAGTGCTAGTGGATTCGGCAGAGAAAATACAGGTATTTATTACCATTATCAATGAGTCAATGAGGTGTCATCTCCTCGTATAAAATATAGCTTGTACGTGATTTGAATCATGTATGTAAAATATCATGATTTCCCTGTTTTGTCTTGTGTTTTAATTCGGGATGTTCATTTCTTCTAGATTACGTGATGGCAGATCCTTTACACCATTTAAACGTAGAACCTTTTTTGAAAGAAATTAATGGTGATATGATTGCGTTTCCATCTAATTCCAAGAAAGTTAACAGATCTTACCAGTTTAAAAACCGAAGGATGTTGGAAGAAGTTAATTCAGCCTTACATAACCGTAAGAACCGCTTATTACTTAACACGTTAATGGTCTTCAAAATATTGGACTTAACGGTTAGGTTAGTTAAAAAGTTGCATCAATAGATTTTAAAATAAAGCGAGTTTCCAAAAAGTTTCTGACTAAATGCGCTTTGTGCATAATATTGATATAATGTATGAAGCATACCGGCAAAGCTAGACCGTATATCAGTAATCAATTTGATGATCATTGTCAAGCTATGCACAAAAAATACCTACTTACTTTAGCATTATCGTCTTGCCTTGCGTTTTTGAAGCATTGTAATTGAATATTTAATTGTCAATGGTAGTGAAGTGAGTGTCAATTTGTCTTTGTGCTATTGGGCTATTACTTGTTACATGGTATTGTTCATTGTTCACGATATGATACCCTTCTAAGTTATCATTGACGTCATTTTGTTTTGCACAAATTATCAATGATTGGTCCCTGTGTTGTAAACATGTTTATAGTCCTCAGTCAGTCAGTGACATAGTGTCACAAAAAAATATTTGCCACACATGTGCAACTTTTTCACATGAATTCACACATTCGCTTTTTCTTGGAAATGACGCAAATAAGGAAATAGGACAAACTAAATTATGACATGTGCATTTTATGATTATTTGTATATTCCCAGTAGATTCCAATTTATATGAGCTAAAAATGTTAAATCAAGCATAAATTATAACACGCATCAATACATTCTCTCATTAATTATCAATTAGCCACGCAATACAAACATATTTTATATTGTATTAAAAATTAATGATTGTTTTTAAACGTTTTATTTTAGATCAACATGCAGACCACACTGTACTTAGAAAATTGGAAGAACGTAGCGCTGACCAAGAGTACGATTCGTCTTCAGGACAAGTAAAGGAAGTGAGCACAGTGAACTCACAACGAGCAGACACGACAACTCCACGTGCAGTTGAAGATGACTTAACAGTTGACAAGGAAGCTTTAGACCTTATACAAAAATTAATTCCTGAATCGTCTCCAACTGACCAAACTTCAAGCAGTGGTGAAACATACGATGATGGCGAAACACGAGGAAATAACCACAACGGTGATTTCAATTTAACCACGGATAATTTGCAATTCGACGATAGATTCCTCATTAGTGTCCCAATGAAGCCAAATTTCACACGATGCCCAGAGGGCCAAAGGAGAACTCATCGTGGAGCATGCAAGGCTGTTTTTGTTCATAGATCATCGCCTAATGATGGATTTTTGATGGCTGTTACAACAAATACCCAAAAACCAGCAGTAGTCGAGCGAAAATCTGATTTTCCCAGTTTACAATTGACAACCCTTCTCCGATCGGTTGTCCAGCTAGAAAAACGCTTGGAGAAGGTTATTAAAGATGCGGAGAAGCAGTTTGTGGAAATGGGCCAAGAAAGGAGTAATAGTAGCAGTTCGACAACTATCAAAAGTGAACCCAGCTAAATCACTGTAGTCAAATTAAATACCATCACTGCTGCTTCAATGATCTCACTTTCAAAATATTGCATTCATTTTGCAGTATGCCTGTTTCCCAAACAAAAATGCAAAGTCACCTTGTATATTTTATACTTAAATAGATGTGTATTACGCTATATTTATATGTATTATGTATGTATTATGCACAAATATAACCGAAATTATATTGATGTAAAAAATTACCGAAAACTAAGACGAAAGTCTGATATTCAGTCTCGTACGTGTTAAGTTTTGTTGTTTATCAAAACAAGAAGTAAGGAAAATCAAAAGGTCATTCCTGAATTACCTTTAAAATGTACTTTGTTCTAACGATTAAATAATTAAAATAATCAACTCCACCATTCCTACTTTTTTTATTCCAAATTCACATAAAAATGTTGTTTTAGAAAATACGCCAAAATATAAATAAAAAATTCCTAAACATAAATGGAAAACAGATAAGAAGAGCATCCAACATTTAATTTCTTACTTATGTTTTATTTGTGCTGGAAACTATGATTAGCCATATTTATAGCGTGATTTAGCAGCACGTATGGAAAGAGATAAATTTAGTATGGGAGACCCACATATCTACGACTTGATGTTTTTGAACTAATCAAAAGATAATATGTTATGCTCACGGCACGGCATGAAACAACACACCTTTAAGTTACATTTGATACTCCTTCATCATCACGTCGACAATAATATATAAGATAATTTGACTTTTAATCAGATTGCAGTACTTTTTGCGAGACAGATTGCTCACAAAATTCTTATAAACAGTTTTAGTGATGTAGCAAGGGAATTTTATTTAATTCTAATAACATGACATGGATGGCATTCATTTTTCAATGTCGATTTCGGATGAGAAGAGTTATGACGCGACATGCTTTTTGAAAATAGCGTGATTCGATTAGTGAATAACCTACGGCTAGGTTTAATTGTCTCGAAAAATTAAAAATCGTATAATTGATTCGACGAAATCAGTTGAAGTTCAATTTCACAGGACAAGCGCGTGCTTGATTTTTAAGGGCGAATTTAAGGGTGTAATTATCACCCACGTAATGCTTGCAAGGTGTACGTATGCAATTTCAGTAAAGATAGAGCTCTCACTGTGCTGTTTACGAATATATAGGGTTTCAACTGACGAACAGACGTTGTTCCCATGATTGTAAATGACGACCCATGAAAAAATCGGTCATCAGCAATAATTGCCCGTCATACCGAGACTCCCAAACGCAATTTTTTTTAACCATTTGGAAGTACCAGTTCTGCCATGCCTGTGAAAATTCGTTTTGATAATTACATGCAATGAAACGAACTTTATTCACAGATACCTGCAAAAATGATTGCCTCAAAGAACAACAGTAATTCAGTTTTGTCGTCATTCGCAGAGTCCGACTGTGCTGAAGTTCGAATTATGAATTACAAGTTTTTTACAGCTTCTAATGTGAAAAACAATGCGTGACGATTAACAGAAAAGGTCTTCTTACCTCGAGCTGTATGAAACGAAGTAACACTTTTTTTCTGGTAAAAATGGCCATATAAAAATTTTAACTTTAAAAATCTAGCGTGTACGTACGTACATTTTACAGAGTATAAAATAATACCCGTCATGGGCATGTTTTTTTCATAAAACATGAAAAATTTACCATAATAATTTCTTACAAGTTAAGTAATTTGCATTCCATAATTTTTTCCTCTTTTTATATTCGGTAGGTCACAATACAGTCCAAACTCCAAAAGGGAACCTCACACAGTAATGCAACTGAAGAGGATTTGATAAGTTATACGTTAACAACTTTTGTACCATGAACTTCAATACTGCCAGGTATTATTTGGAGTTATTATAGGGCAACATAGAACATTTCATTTCAGTTCATTAGAAATATACCTACCTACATTGTAAAACTTATGACTTTATGATGTCACAATTATGGAAAAGCCGGAAACTTAGTGGTGGGATAACAGGAATGAATACATGTATTCTTTAATATACAACTCAAATTAAGCTAGATTCATATCAGAAACAATACAGGCTTAAATACTGTATGAAAGAATGATAGAGTTATTAAGTTATTTACTTTAAAAAATTCACATTTTTAGTGGTCAAAAGTCCATTCATAGAAAAAGAATCTAGAATCATCACGTATTCTGGTTGTTCAGTCTTGGAAGTGGTATTGGGTTTAACCTTGATTTGTATAACAACACACATTATATCATCTTCGATAACGTTTAGTATTTGTAATTCCAATCAGTGTACACAGATACAGTGCAAGTGACGTTGAATGCCAAAACATTACAATACAAAACACGTATCAGACAAGCCTTAAAAAATGTGCTACCGGAACATCTCCCTCATATTAATATGAGCGCTTCATTGTTTTGACTTATTAGTTGGATATAGTAACTTCTTTATAGACGTTCACTTTATTGATTTTTGAAAATTTAAAATGAAACGAAGTATATTTCAAAACGAGCAGCTACTTTTAATGGTAGCTATGTCTTGTGTCTGCTCTCAAGCACACAAGTTGCCTTTCGACTTGAGACCGAATCGGCTTCCACAGGACACTCAAACGCAGCTACAGAGTGAGGATCAAGAAACGTCTCCGGATGCCCCAACAAAAGCATTTCAGTTTCCACAAAGCGACGGGGATGGGAATGATAACGAAGACTATCCTGTTCAAATTTCCTTTCGAAATGAAGACGATCCATCAGGAAGTGCTGACAAAGCTGGTAACATTAAAATAATTTCAATTCAAGCTAGCTATTTATTTAAACTATTTAAAAATTAGTAAGCTAATTTATACTATTTTTGAATGTATCAGGGTCCAACAACAATTTAAGGCGATTTTACAAATATTCTCACGAACATCGAATTCCTTCAAAAGAAGCTATAATTTTTCCAAATGATAACATTGAAAACGTAAATAGCCATAAGATTCAGGTCCAACATGAAGAATCACCAATAGGTTAGCTTATATACTAAAAAACTGTTGATTTTTTCGAGTATAATTTGAAATATGTAAAAGTGTTCAATCTAAACCCTTTACTTTTCTGATAGGAATCCCAGTGATATCTCGCTCCGAAAGTGACAATGCTGAAAATTTGACAGATGAATCACCACAAAACACTATCAATGCAACAAAATTTCAACAATCTCTTCAAACTTTGGCTCAAATGGTCCGTCAACTTTTGTTCCGGGCACCACCGCCGCCGCCAGTGGAAACGTATCAACGTTCGGAGGATGCTTTTCAATCTGAAAACAGTGAATCATCAACGTCCTCGGAAATGGATGTACAAGAACAGTCTTTGTACTCCGGGCCCAGAGTACGTGTGCAAGGTGCCCCCAGCGAGTGTCCTCAAGGCACAAAGAAAACAAGAAATGGATCTTGTCAGAAACCATCACGAAGGCTTATAACATGACGGAGTAATTTACTATGTGATATGTTGACACTTACCAAAAATGCATTTTGTAAAATATACTTGTTAAATTGTAAATAGTGTACAAATGGTGTTGCAGAAATAAAAAGTGAAAATATTTTCCGTACAAACTCATCTAGCAGTTTATTTTGCGTTAGAGCTGAATTCATTTAAGTGTTAAGTTTCTTTAAATCAAGTAATTACATTTCGTTTTTTTTTTTAAATTTTGTAATTGTATTTGAAATATGTACAGAGAAAGAGAAGGTTAGCTGTTTAATTTTCTTGCAGACTTATGTTGCATGTTCACATAAAATTAGTTTTGATTTTTTGGTGTTATTGACAGCAAAAACTTGAAGGCCATGAATTCGACACTTTTCATGCTTGCGTATCTCTTTGGACATAAGACATTCTTCATCTGTCGCCTGCAACAATACAAAATGAAGATCGTACCAAATATGAATGTATAATACTTTGATGGAAACGTGATATATATAGCCATTCCTGGCTTAAATATATTTGAGCAGTTTACCACTTATCGTTTGTAGTTTGAACGATGATATTTTTCATAGAAATCATATTTGTCCGTGGGATCATAATCGGGCTCAAAGTTTACAGTTTTTCTTCTACTACCTATACCGTGAAATTAGCTTAATGTACAAAATGATGTGTATTATTAGTTGCCATTTTCTTGATTGATGATAATTACAATTACCATTGGCAAGCTTGCTATACTATTATGATAATAACATGATGATTCGCATCCAAATTTTAGTCCAATTCGCATCGCTTTTTTATGCATTTTTCTGTCAATACTATTTTCTACATTTAGAATTTAGAATGCAAAAGACGTCGACTCATAATTACTCATCGCAGTGCACATTTGAGCGTTGCTATAAGGGTCTGTATATGCGTTTCAAATTTATTTTTCGGATTTGATTTGACACAGATTAAAACAAGACGGACTTCATTCATTAGACGGCCGATTAAAATTAGTGATTTGATTAGATGAATATACGATTTTGATGCACAAAAATAAAGTTAATACACAAATAAAACAAAAAAACCAATTCAAAATTATTTGTTTTAGGATTTTGTTTTTTATTCGTAAATATTTAGAATGCATCGTTTTATTTGTATTCTAATAATGATTCAGTACTTTTTAACGACGCAACCAATATAGAAATGAGAACAACAATACAAAACGCATATATATCAATCAATTGCACAATTCTCCCAACAAGATATAACTAATTTTAAGACAAATACACTCCAAAGTAAGCTATCAGAAAGACGACAACAAGAGGTGGAATCCCAAGTTTGAATACGGTGTTTATATTGTTGACATAACATGACCCACTATCTTTTTTCTGTAATAAAGTAAACATAAGCACATTCATTAAATATAACAAGGCAGTTAAATCAATAAAAAATAAACAATAAACGTTTAAGAATCCAATTGACTCTTTAACTTGGATTTAGTACAATCGTATTTGTTTACACGATGGAAGTACAAATCCTTATATTTTACCCATTTAAATGGATTGTATTGTATTGATTTCTCCATTCTGACCATTAAAGCAATCTATTTGAGTTGCTGCGATTTTCAAGTATTTTGACAGAAAGACTACTTCACAACATAATATGAGTAACAATTATGGGACTTACCATGTGCATTCTTTTTTGCGTACTATTGAAGTATAACTGAACACTATGCCACGTAATCACAAAAAGCAGTGTCGTAACAAACGTTAGCCATACATCTAGACCACTGACAGCACTTGATCGCGGAGTAGTAACAAAGTTAATTTGAGCAATAAGCACAGTCAGAAGAAAAATCATTCCATTAAGTGCAATTAGCAGTAAATTGAATCCCGGTATGGAACTCAATGTCGGAATTGGTTGTGGCTCTGGAATCACAGTGGATTCGACATGATGTCCATTTGTAGTAGCTTTGTTTCTTAATAGAGGACAATGACAGAACGATATATAATAGCTAAGAGCCAATAAAATTAGTGTTGGGAACATGGCACGGAAAATCACTCTTAATGCACATCGGGTTACAGCGATTTCCAAATATAAATTGGAGTAGGGCTCGCCATTCGATGTTTTAATGTTTTCAGAGCTTTGCTCGGCATATGAAAAACTGAACTCGGGATGGGAAATAGGCACTTGATCGGAAATTGTTCCATGCCAAAGTAAAACGAGGTGAACTGATGAGTAGCCAACTATAAAAAAGACACAAATAAAATTACTAAATAACACACACATGACTATAACTGCAAATAAGAAAACGAATGAACTATTTTGGTCTGATTAGCCAACTAGTATGTATGTAGTATGTATATTTTAATATTTACATGAATTGATTTGTAATTTGCATATTTGTCTATCGAATGGATATTTGGCATGAGAAATCGGGCAGGTAATTCTAGCTGTTTGTTTCTGACTGAGCTTTACCAATCCCTCTTTGTTCAACTGTAGGAAATAGTTGCTGTTGCTTTCCGTGGTTGAGCTTTTTGCTGAGTTGGCTATTTGAACATCAGGACGCCAAATGTCCGGCATTTGGTTCACAATTAAAGTGTCCTTGTTAACTGCTTCAATTAGTCTTGAATCTACCCAGGACGTGTGCAGAGACATGTCAACTGTCATTTCCGACCTGGCTTCATTTAAATCGCGAATTGCTAACAGGTCTACTGATATATTCACTACATCCGCAACCCCACCTTGATTGGGACGGGTAGTAGAGTCATAATTTTCTGGTAGTGTTAATGCAGACAATTGTGCAATTCTATAAACAGAACAAAAATTTCATTTAGAAAAGCAAATTGCATATATGAATATGACATACGTTTATACTAGGCAATCAACAACCTTGATGAGCCAGAAAGAAACCGACAAATATTAAAAGCTTCAAACTTACATGACAAGGAACACAGCAATCACAGGTGTATAGGCCATTTTAAAAATTTATGTACTTCAATCTCCGTACTGGAAAGTTTATACGAGAATCGATTATCTTGATTTTAATTTTACTCCAGCTTAATTGTATCAAATCACATCGTCTTTCATTTTATCTTTATATTTGGTATATAAAGGGAAACTGTTATATGGCACATAAGAATTTTATTCATATTAAGAACTATTTATCGATACATTTTAAACCGATAATTGCACATGTGAAAATTAGAGTTCATATGTATATGCTTAGAAGAACAGAACACAAAACTTTAAACCTTGAAATGTGCCATCACAGCACAGTGTACAGTAATTACTGCACTGATTTAAACTGATAAAATGTACTCCAAAAATCTACTATATTTTCAATCGTTTAGATGCGACATACGAGATTCAAACAATTTGATTTAATTTAATCTCAAAATTGTGTGAAATGTAGTTTAAAATTATGGAATGTTAGGCTAAAACAATTGAAAATTGAATAAGAAAGGGGCGTACGTAGTATCCTTATTGCGAATCACATTGTTATGCTAGATTTATTTACGAAGGAATTTTTGTCTTGCGCGTGCGTGCACCCTTCTTGAAAGAGACGAATGATTTAATTTTATGCTTCAAAAATTCAATAGTAATCGTGATGACGTATGCGTATGTTGAGATTCCTATGTTAAACACATGTGACGATGAAGCTATTTGTTAGAAAATGAAGTACGTGGAGTGGAGTTGTCGACACAGGCGGATAAAAAAAGGTTGGCATAATGGACAAGAAATGGCAATGGCATTGAATTTTCTTGCTGATTGTTGCTTTATGCGCATGCCTTATACGTGCTAAGAGTCCCTACCTACATGGCCATGATTCTAGTCCATAGACTTGATCATATCATCATTGTTCAACCGTTGACTTTTAGAAGACGATTGTCGATACATATTGCTACTCTGCTATAACCACCACCACCTGCGGATCTTGTTACTTGTCTTTTGTTGTGGTCATTTGGTCCATATACTTTTTTGGGGTATCGTGTCGTGTCACAAGAAACTTGCTAGTGGTTGTAGAAAATAAACTCAAGGTAAACGTGATCAAAGTGATTGCCGATCGCGCATTGATGATGCATATTATAAATACATACCCTCTAATTGTAAATGGCCAGTAATGACAATGGCGATGATGGTTAATTCATCGAAACTACTACTCATTGTCAGTGTCAGTGGAAAAGGGAAGTCACAGAGTAACAGTCCGTTATAGTGTATCGTATACTGAACTGAAATCTAAAATTGTCGTTTGCTAGCCTCTTTGGCCAAGCAAGATTTTGTTTTTGTTGTTTCTTATTGTACTGCCAGTTACAGTAACTTTAAACAATGCCACACACACAAACACTCAAATATGAAATGACGCCATATGCCATTATGATTGAAAATGACTTCTAAACGTAATTATTCTAGATGCTATTCATTTTTTGCACTATATGAATGAACTTTAACGAGTTCACGAGCGAGTTCACAGTGAAAGATGTTTACCAAACAACAAAGCTTTCAATTACTTGCAATTACACGTTATGTTATCGAGGTAAGGTAAAAGGTGGTTATTTCTGGAAATTATTTTAGACTCACTTTCTATTTTTTATAGGGGTTCTTCCAAAGACTGATGTAAAGTTGGAGCTTTATTTATACTATCTTTAGAAAATATACGCTTCTGTTTCATGAGTGCATTACAAAAACTGCACTTTCAGAAGACTGATTTGCGAGTGAGTGAGAAAATTATTCGCAAGTCGCAAGAGTCAAAGTGTGGACTAATTTGGTATCTTATAACGCAGCCTGTGAAAGTCACATCATACAACTTTTAAAACAAGTTGTACTGAGAAAAAAAATTAGTCACTGACAGCTCTTACGACGCATAATGCTGGACAAGTTAACATAAACCAACAATCGAAGTCCATGTATGCATATACATAACACATAACATTGAATATCTTTGTAAAGTCCTGGTTTCATTGTTTATACATATATTATTCAGCGTTTTCAACAATGGTAGTACTTTTAAATAAAAACTGTGGGATAAAAACAAATTGTATAAACTATTATGGCAAGAAAGTCTTGAATGCGCGTCGCCTCATTTTAACCTTGAAGTATTAAATTACTGGACATGAAATTTTGAAGGGAAGAACTTTTTTTAGGGAAAAATTCAATAATGGTTAAAGTATGGTTTTTTTTTGTGGAATTAAACAAACATGCAACCCAACTTCGTTTTGAAATCTATTATGGTATTTTTATTGGGCCATTGGGAAATATCATAATGATGATGTGGATTATAAATCATTTTTCGATACCACAGTTTCGCATTGTATTATGAGATTCACACTTGTTCTCGTGGTCAAGAATGTAACGTAATTTTCTGAGGATTGCGATTGTGTGGTGATGTGATAGGTGTTTTTCTCAGAAAGCCCCATGACGAGTGTTAAAGTAAAAAGTTTTCAGGTTTTTTTGTGATTCAATCTTTCCTCTCATTTCATGAAATCCGTTTCACGAGTCGAATTTATATCAATTTGGAAACTTGGCAGGAAATGGTACACACGGTATAAAATGGGAGTGCGAATTGCCTCTATGTTGGTAGTTGAATAATTGTATGCTATTCTATGCGAAATGCGAATGTATAATATATAGTTTGAAGCTTACTAGTCAGTTCAATACCCGTTGGCACTCAATCCCCACCCACTACTCGCTCGTGTCTTCATGTATCATAATCTTGGGAAAATCTTTCTGCTCCGGGCAAAAACATCGAACTTTTAAAAGTCTACAGGCAAATGTGTGCATTTTTTCTTAACTTATAGACATGACGTCGTTTTAGGTCGCATGCTGGTAAAGTTATATGTGTTTTTGCTAAAATCATTGTAAGTTTTAGTATGCACTATGGTAGTATGAGTTTGAGAAATGTAGAGAGCATTGTTAATATCTCATAATTTCATGCAACAGTTTCAAATTTCAAATATGTCATTTGTATGAGAATTTTACGGATAGCATCATTACAGTATCCTCAGTCAGTAGATGATCACATTCAATTTCGGTATAATTATGTATGTAGTATGAATTTTAGTTGACCTTGTGCCCGAGAACCCGGAAGGATTTACGAATTTGGCTTAGAAATACCTGTGCAGAATATTAACACAAAGCACGGAGCTTCATTATTGTTATGCTCTATGTAAGTACGGAACTCTTTAAATAATAATTACTTTTTCCCTTTTTTATACGTAGTCAGCTACATAGCTGTGTAATATTTGACAGTTTCTACAAAAATGGAAATGATATATTAAATACATTATGCGTCGGATGACGAACAAAAGAATTTGAAATTAATTCCATTTTCATTTACACTGTATATTCAACTAAAACTGAGCTTGAGAATAACACTTCCAAAAAGAATTGTAGTACTGAATTGAAGTGCCTAGATGCATACTTCAAAATTTGACAACATCACCATTGTCGTCTCAGCCCATCAGAGTATATTATCTTTCAGATAAATGAGGTGACAGAGGTTACCGAAAATGTAAACCATTTATAATTAACCAACAATTTTAAAATTGGGTCAGCATTCAGCTTGAAGACATAAGATTTACTGTTTGACTGCTTGGTTTTAAAATTAAAACAGCATTATGGAGCGTTTTGTATACATTTGCAATTTGCAATGCTGGATTGGAGATGATGATAATGTGCTATCCATAATTGACATATCTGTCATTTCATATTCACTCAAGTCATAATTCTAAACACGCTTTTGTGAACGTAGCAAGAACCTCAACCTCAAGTCAAGAGTTCTACCCATTCCCATTCCAGCAATACTACGATCGATGCATGCCACTATTTAATTAAACATTTTCATTCATTGATAAATATAACATAACGTTTCGTTACACACATTACTATTACTACTTTCATCCACATTTGCTCTAATTTTTATCTAAATTCTGCCATAATAAAAATGGACTTCAATAGCTTGGCCAAATGAAGGCTTCACTTCAATGAAGACTCAAGAGCTCTTCGATATCTGGAATACGATGGCAGTGGTGATGCAATGACAAACATTCAAGTAGTCAGTTGAATGTGGTATTTGTTTGTTTAAATATTCATGATTCATAATTAAAACAAAACTAGAATGACTGAAGTTGTGACGAATGACGATATCCTCGCATGCTTTTATAACCAAACGTTAGTGTGTAGTGTGTATGACATGAAAGACAAAAGGATTTAATAAGAGAAGCATGCCTTGATGATGCCTTGCCTTGGATCATGGGATATGAATAAGAGATAATTCAGAGAGTAGTCAAGTATAAAGTCAAGTAGAGCCATGGGCCGGGCATGCTTGTATTTTTTATAGGTAGTTTTTTAACGCTATGTATATCTCTATACTACACAAAAATAGCTACATACATCTCGTATAGTTCATTGAAAATAGGTAGTCTACAAGTGTAGTACACACACAAGACAAGGCACCAAAATTCATCTAAACATACACATCTAAATTCTGTGGGCCAATATACAAATTTCTCACAAACTAGTCCAATATGCTACGTCAGTTCAAACAGACGTTCACTTTTTCCTGTCTTAGACTTAAACGATCATCGCCAATATTGCTCAACCGTATTAATCCAGCTGTTATACATAATTTAGGAGCTAAAGCACAATTATCTACTTTTCCGCCATTAAATTGTAGTACCGCTGCTGTGGTCAATAGGAAAAACATCACAAACACTTTTGATAGCTACCAGTCAACACCGGCGAGTAGGTGTCTTTGTCGTCATTTCGTGTCAAAAGCATCTGTTAAGCACTATTCCATAACGGGCGAATCACCGGCTTTGAAAAAAAGGAAGATGACTTCCATTACGACTGTCCAACGTGGGAGCTTAAATAAACTTGATTATCGGCTTTATTACCGTAAGTGAATATTATTTTGCACGGGTCCATCAACTTATTGACATGGCATGTCATGTCAAGTAAAAGTATTTTTTCAGTTAATATTAGACCTAGTTCAACAATTTGATTTAATCCCGCCACATTGCTAATCAGTTAACTCTAACCGTATGTAGGACAGTAAAAGCTATGTCAGTGGAAGCCGGCCTAAAGTTTTGTGACTTTTTTCCATTGCAGGTAATGAAAGTGGACCTATCTCTCCGTTCCATGACATTCCGCTGAGGGCTGGTCCAAATACTTTCAACATGGTCGTTGAGGTTCCGCGTTGGACCAATGCTAAAATGGAGGTATGCAATCTACAAAACTGTTTTTATCCAGACTAGGCGTCCGACATGGAGTCAAACTAATTGTTTTTCTTACTGGAGATATGGATAATATGGGATCACTGATTTTTTATGATTTTTTTAGATTGCCACCAAGGAGCCTTTGAATCCTATCAAGCAGGATGTCAAGAAGGGACAGTTACGTTACGTTGCAAACTGCTTTCCTCATCATGGATATATTTGGAATTACGGTGCACTTCCTCAAACATGGGAAAATCCCAATGCTGTGGACGAATCCACGAAGTGCAAGGGGGATAATGACCCCATCGATGTTTGTGAAATAGGAGGACGGGTAGGTTGGATAATTTATAAATTATGATTGAATATGAGTGATTGAGTATTGTGCTTGTTCCGATTTTGAACCAGTTTTTTTAAAATCGATTTTGAGTAGATTCAAGCTCGTGGTGCTGTGATTCAAGTGAAGATTTTGGGATGTTTTGCATTGATTGATGAAGGAGAAACTGACTGGAAATTACTTGCCGTTGATGTTACCGATCCCATGGCTGATAAACTTAATGGTAAACAGCAAATTTTATTCAGCATTTGATTGTCTTTTTTATTTCCATTTACTAAATTCAATGTCATTTGTAAAATAGACATCAATGACATTGAAAAGTTAATGCCCGGGTACCTGAGAGCAACGGTGGAGTGGTTTAGAATCTACAAAATCCCTGATGGTAAGCCAGAAAACCAATTCGCGTTTAATGGTGAACCCAAGAACGCTGCCTTTGCCCTTAACATCATAGAAGAAACTCATAAGTTTTGGCAAGAACTTTCGCAGAAACAAATCAACAATGATGCTGGCATTGCATTGTAAGTACTAACTCATAGTTTGATGATGCATGTGCAGTGTAAATGAAAGTCACTATCCTTATCATTGAATTAAATTTACAGGGAGAGAACTGCTGACCCGAACTCTCCATTCCAAATAAATGCAACGGATGCTGAAGGTATCGTAAGTGGGAATCCAGAGGCAGGGCCTACTGGTCCAGTTGATCCCTTCGGTAAATTATATGCCAAATATTGTCACTTTGTCATTCATGATTCCTTTTTTTCTAGTGGCTTAGGCTAAATTTCATGTAAATTTATGTGTTTCAGTGGACAAATGGCATTACATCACTGTGAACCCAAACGGAAGTTAAACGGTTCTAGCTGGAGGAAAAAAATATGTCCGCCTGGGTCATGCCTTTGCACTATATTATGAAATATTTTAAATCCAAAATGTATACAAGCATTCATTCCTGAAATTTTGGACATATTTTTAATAATTGGCTTAACTGGAATCGTTATTAAACTAAATTTGTTCAAATTATAAAAAGGTTATCACACGATTTATTATAATTTTTTCGTTCAAAGAATTTTAAAATCGTTAATCAACGTAACACATGTAAGAAAATGTTGTATTTTATCAATGTCACATTTAGTAGTTAATTGATTACCGTTAATACTTTCACAAACTTCGACTAATACTGAAATACATCAACGCAAGACTATTATAATTATCTAGCATCGTTCAAACACTTTGTAAAGATCTGGTAAAGTTGTTAAAAGCACGACAGTAGAATCATCAGCAAACTGTTTAGGGGGAAGAAGGCTTTTCTTCATCTCAGGATAAATCACGTGCTCAATCGTCCATTTCCAGTTGTGGTCATTCTGTAAATATGCGAACACGTATGTATATAAAATGCTTTCGAAACTTAAATTGCTAGACTATTTTTGCAAGACAGTATCTCTGAGGTACATTACCAATGTCATTTCTTCATTTTCATCATTTGTACCGGGTTGAATAGCATAGAACAACGAAGTTTGATGACAAAAAGTCTGGAAACATGCTTGCTCTTCTGTCCACTTGACGTTCTTCGCTAAATTCAAAATATATTTAGGAATGCCTTCCATTCTTGGATAGTAATTTTCTATATTGGAGTGAAACAAATCACATCATCCACTATCTTTCCATTAAGTAAATTATCATTCAATATGTCCTTCTTATCTCACCTAATATCAAGGGAATAGTAGTTATTGTTCCGCTTTGATCAATTCTAAATGAAAAGTATTCATCCAGCATTTTCGACTTTCCAACCAATAGATCATGCACTTCTTCAGCTGCTTCGTCCATCGTCTTATCATTATAAGTTTCTCCCGATTCATAAGCATACATCACTAACTCTTTAACTGTTATAGGGTCCTGTAAAACACAGGAACTCATTTATAATACCAATCAAAGAAATACTCAGTACCACAAAATTCAAAATACTAATCCGATTTTCGCTTACAGAAATGTCTATGCGCCCGAAGTTACCGAACTCGAACAACATTTTCTGGTAGAAGAACTCTGCGCTACAAAAATAACAATGGAAATTCAAATTGAAAGTTGCTTTCTCACGAAACAGCTTTGATACCTGCAAATTACTTATGATCATCTTATAAACTATATTTATCTTTGTTTACCTGAGACGAAATGTATTACAAATATATAGCTTCACTCCGTGTTGAATAAGTGCCATTGTTCTATCGACACACCCAACAAACGTATGGTTCTTCACTGCAGTTAAAAGTGACTCGTTTACATCCTTCTCAACGATACTTCTTAAGTTTCTAATGCTCCGCAATCGTATGTTCTTACTACAAAAGGAACAAAACCATATTTATTAACGTTATCAATTTTTATTCAATTCACACCAAATATTTAAACACTGCATATATATTGATCACAACGCATTATCTTATCTTACCGTTTAGGAGAAGGGTCGCATTTAATTGGTGATGGCACGTTTGTATTTACAGAGGAATTAGGTATTCCTGTAGTATCAGCTGCAAAAATTCTTGAAGGCGTGTCATGAAACCCGCTACCAGTTGCTGACAAATCGGGATTTGGAGTGGAGCTGAGAAATTTGTCTAATTTCTGCAACTTTGGATCCGTTCTCACCAAATTTTTTGGAGCTGTTTGCATTGAAGAATTACTTTTATTTGAAGTGGTGTCCTCTTTACCAGCTTTTTGCTTAGTACTGCTCGTGTCAGAAACCGCAGATGAACTTGACGCTCCGGGAAGAAGGGACTACAGTGATACAAATTTTGTTGGACATAGATTGCTTATTAAAATTTGGCTTGCTTTCGAAATCACAAAAATAAAAATACATGATTTCTAGTTTACCTGGACGAAAAAAGTTCGTGAATGATTAGAACCAAGCAGTACATTTTCAGCGGCATTCGTGATTGCTGTGATAATTACATCCTCGTGGAGAAAATGCACTTCATGCTTAGTAGGGTGGACATTAACATCAACATTTCTGGGATCAATTTCAATGCTGAGATAAACAAACGGGTGCGATCCCTTGGGCAGGTAGTTGTAATAAACCGCTTCGATAGATTTCCGGAGCGCTATTGTGAGAAAAAGAAGAATTAATATTTCAATTTCATCGCAAACCAAATTCAACTGAATGAAGCATTCGAAGAAATCTTAAATAAGTGTATAACAATTACCACTAGAGTCGACCAGACGATGATTAATGAATAGAAGAAATGTTAGCTTTTTGGTAGAATAATTTGCGTTTGAAACATAACCAGCCAGTGAAAACCCAGTAGACTTGTCGTTACATGATAACTCCAGTAGTTCTCTATTTAGATAAAAAAGAAAATGAAAGTAGCTTATAACTCTTTTTGGAAATGCCAAATCATAGCTATCTTTAATAACCTTCATTTCGATCATACCTCGAAATTGCGGCACCATATAATAGCTTAATATTATCTAAAACGGATGATTGTGTCGGTGTGCGTACTTCCGTCATTGTCTCCCCAACTTTTTTCAGACTAAATCCTACTTTGGCATTGTGGACAGCATATTTCGTTACAACTTCAACAATTTTATTGTGCTCCTCCGCTGCACTTTTCAATGCTCTTCTTCGGGTGTCCATATTATAAAACAGATCTTCCACAATAATCAGGGTCCCCTGTTTCCCAGCACATGGTTTAGGATTTTGAGTACTCTTGTCTGGATATTCCTTTAGTTTCCCATCAGAATATTCAGCTCGAAAGGCACACGGAGAGTCCTGAGTCTTCGTCACTATAGTCAAGTGAGCGACATGCGAAATACTTGCCAAAGCTTCCCCTCGAAAACCATACGTACCAATATTTTGCAAATCTTCAAATTTCTCCAACTTGCTGGTGGTAAATCTTTCACAGACAATCGGCAAATCTTCTTTCCTAATTCCAGACCCGTCATCTTGAATTTGCAGCAATTTCATGCCTCCAGATCGCACAACAACTTGAATGTAATTGGATCCGGCATCCAAGCTAGAATAGCAAAAACCAAAAAAGTTAATGGTCGTTTTTAGCTTTAATTGCAAACACACTTGAATTGTTTCCTTTAGGATAATATGTTTTACAATTTCTTGACTTTCTGCAATTCCCATACCTGTTTTCAATTAGTTCCTTCAAAGCATTTGCAGGCCTTTGAATGACCTCACCTGCTGCTATCCTATTGATAACAGTCTCTTCCAATTTCTGAATCTTTCCAGGTACTTTGCTATTAGCCATTGTCATTGACTGACATCACATTCCAAAACATGTACAAACAATTAACGTCACTAAATCCCTAATTAAAATCCTACTTTGAAACTCTTAAACTCTCTTGATCGTTGATTTGTCTCTCTTCTGAAACTTAATTTGCTAATTTCAATACTTCCAAACTGAAATTCCAAAACACTAACACATTTCACATTTGACTTTCATTCATTCAACATTACTTTGTTGATTTCTTGGGTGCATTTCTCCAAAGAATAACACAAACAAATTTTACCGCCTTAATTTTGAAATTATTGAGGTAAGCAGAGACAAAATTACAAGATGATTAATATAAACCTATTGAGTTTGGTGGATTTTTTTGAGCAACGAAAACATGAGCAGCAGCAAAAGCACAATACTGCCATATGGTCCTAGTCTAAATTCATTCGTAGGTAGGTATCATCTGGTTGTCTTTCTCGCAGTGCAGTGCAGGTACAACAATGCACGACATTGAACATCTTTATTTATATAACGTGCCAGCGTTGTCCGTGGACGCCCGAGGCGAAATAAATTTAGGAAGTTAATGCACAGAGAGAGCAAAGCAAAGAGAACGTTCTGGAACAGAGAGAGCAAAGCAGAGAGAATGTTAAGGCACAGGCGTAGCAAAGCAGAGAGAATGTCAAGGCACAGCAAGAGCAAAGCAGAGAGAATGTTAAGGCATACTGAATGTTAAAGCATACTGAATGTTAAGGCATACTGAATGTTAAGGCATACTGAATGTTAAGGCATACTGAATGTTAAGGCATACTGA
>JAQFXM010001202.1:0-34950 GCA_034693345.1 Entomobrya multifasciata
TGGTTGTCTTCAGACTAACTAAATTTTTAAGAGTTCCTTCTCATAATATGCTCTCGCAATCTTGCCCTCTTGACTCTGTAATATGTACGTTGGTGGATTAGTATTACGTACACTTTCAATAGTATATGGCTTATTCTCAAACGTTTGGCTGTATCCTTTAGTGAATAAGGGCTTATCCAATCGACGAAGCACTGTATCCCCTACACGTAACTTTGGCTCCACCTTCTTACTTGGTTTCCCATAAAGCTTATTATACACTTTGGCGGTGTTATCTTTGTTAACTTCAGAGGGGGACATTCCTATACTTCTGTGATATGAGTTGTTGTATATGTTTTCAAATTTACTCAGTTTATGTACAAATCGTTTGGTTTTAAAGTGAGTTGTGTACTTTGTAATGATTTGAAAGAGCGTACGGTTTAATCGCTCGCACATTACACATTTTAAAGGCGAGCTTGTAAAATACTGAATTATATTGTTCTCTTCACAGTACTTTTGAAAGAAGCGGTTCTTTAGTTCACGTCCGTGATCCGATGTTATCTTTCTTGGTTTTCTGCCAGATCGTTGTATAATCTTTTTAAATGCTTCAAGCACTTCCTCCCCTCTCTTTGTCTTTAATGCTTCAAACCAAGCTGAACGATCGAAAAAATCAATGCATGTAAGTACATATGCCTTGTTGTAATTTGACTTTTTGTTTTTTATTTCAACCAAGTCCATGCCCCATATATAGTTTGGTAGTGGACTAAAAACTTGGCGCCTCTTAAATTTTCTGGGTGCAGGATGATGTAAGCGGTATGCATCAAGCTGCAGCAACTCGTTTTTTATTATTTTCTTGCTCTTCTTGGTTGCCTTGTGTACTTTATGCACACTTGTAAACGCAGTTGGGTTGTTTAAATCGAGAAAATCGCTAGATGTCGACGCCATCACGAAAATAGTATAAATGGATTAAAAATTCATGTCACAGTTCATTTATATCCTTGACCTTGCGGTGACAATGTCACAATGTCTCCTTACAAAAACATTGTTGCACATCAAGACTTTTTAAAGTCCTTGTCACATGCAGCTCAAAAGCCATATAAGCGACGTCTTTTAATCTCCTTGGCTTCTCCAAAAGAAATTAAAACATTACAGGAAGTAGTACATAACGTTGTAAAAAAGAACGTACCTCTGACTCCCTGTCAAGTAAAGCGATTAGTTAAGGGGAATTATAAAAAGAATATTCTCTCTGCCGCCAATAAAAAGGGGTCAGTTGAGACTAAACGAAAGGTGTTCCTCCAAAGGGGTGGTTTCTTACAGTATATTTTACCAGCTGCATTGACTTACTTGGCATCTCGACTCAATGGCTAAAAGATATAAGCTTGTGCCAGAAAATCTGGTACGCCGCTTTATGCAACAACAACATGGAGAGGATATTCCATCCACAAACCCTGCATCTATTCTTAAGAAACATATTCCAGATGACTTGAAAATACTACTCTATGGTGATGCGGCTCGAGATGTTAATCTGAAGATGAAAAGACAGCGAGAGGAACCTCTACTTGTGAAATCTACAGACGAGCCAGCAAAAGCTAAGCCCGTGGACCGTATTCAACAGTTCTTGAACAACCAAAAAGCTATCGGCATTCACAACTTTTTAAATACACATGGAATAACGTATAATGATGATGATGAAGTGATGATTAATGGGGTGCCCGTACCAAATTCGTACTATCCTATGGTTATAAGAGGGCTTCAAAACTATGCAATTGGTTATCAACCTGGAATGAAAGAAGTTATTGATGCTTTGCCATTTGGCCCACCTGAGGCCTCAAAAGCTGTAATGGTTCGTTATGGGCCTGGTCCGCCACCTACATCAGCTAAAACAGCAGCCAGCTACAGAACTAAACCAAGAAAGGCGAAAACAAGTATGCCAAAACAAACTGGAGCAGGATGGTCATGTATTCATTAATTATTTATTCTGACATTTTTGATAATATTTACATTCAATTGGTTTTACAATAAATAATTTCTTTATAAAATTGAAAACAATTTTGTCATTTTTGTCCAAGTTATTTGAAAATTGGTTGTAAAAAGCATGTCTTGAACAGCCTTGCAACCTCTTAAACATATAATAAACTACATAATGCCCACAGACAGTACTCGTGGGACTTTGTAACATTACATTACTCTCTATTACTTTCAAGTTATTCTTATAAGCAAAGGACATAAAGTATTTGGGATATATATTTATACTAACTCCGTAACTATCTAGAAACTCCAATTCACTTCCCTTCTTAGATATGTAAAATCCTACCCAATGGCTTCCCCCCTTGTTTGATTCATCAATATTTACACAAGCAAGAAAGGGGTAACCTGAGATTACTACTTGTTCTAACTTATCGCTAGGTAACACAACATATTGTGCTTTAGAATGACATTTTGTTATTATTTTAAAATATCCAAGTACATCTAGAGTATCCATAATTAAAATTGTTCAGCAAACTCCTTAAAGTAAACTCGTTTATCCGATGAAATGTACATGCTGCTGGGGTATTCTGGGTACACTATAACTGATAAAGATTCAGTTAGGGCTGCCTTAAATTTGAGGTAGATGGAGACGTTGCCGTGTCTTGGTATGGCATGTCCTTCAGAGATGTCTCTCAAGTCAAATCCAAACAGAGTTTTTCCGTTCTTATATTCAGAAACCCGTAGGTCTAGTCCTGAGTCGCAGTTGGTTAATCCCATTGCATCAAATAATGAAATGAATCCATCTAGAATTCTGTTGTTGGCTTTGTCAAAGTTGATAATATGCTGTGTTGATTGCTCAGAATTTACTGATAAGATTATCTGTTGTAATCCGTGGTCATCGAAGTAAAAGGGATTTTTTTCATAGTCTCCCTGCACGTTCTTAGATGCCGCTATACCTAGTATGACACGCTGTGGTATAAGTCCAGTTAATAGAGACTCATTGGTATTTTGAAAAGTTCCAATGGGCAAGCTGTAAGACTTCATTGACACTGATGTGCCTGGGTACATTACAGGATTATCTTTCCATGTTTTAAGATGGGCCAAGTGGATAGATGGCAGCAAAGTTAACTTGCGTACATATAGTTTTGCCTCCTTGATAACAAGTCGAATATTTTCCTTGTTTTGTCCATGACATTCTAATGCAAAACTGTCTGATGCTCTAAAGAACTGCATACGTATTCCAACACCTGGCATCATAAAACGAGTTTGGTTAAAGATCGCCCCATGTGGTCTTCCTACTACTTCAAACTCCTTACTACCATCGCATAGAGTTTTCCTGCTAACCCAGCCCTCGTCGTCTTGTTTAAGTTCATTTTTAACTCGGAAGAAGCCGCCACCTTCGGCTTGGCCTTTCTTATAGTCACTACCGTAGCTTAACAAAGTTTCCAAGTATGCTTGGTATGGATACAAACTGTTCTTTGTTGTGATTTCTGTATCAGCTACATGTACTTTTACAGATTCAAATGCAGAAGCCACAATATAGTTTGCTGGGGCATAGTTTAACTTGGTTTTGTCATTTTCAACTGCAAGGTCACCCTTTGCTGCACTTTGTACTTTAAGCCGAAGCTTTATTCTTGTTCGGGAAAGATCCAGGTACTGTGAATCATTACCTGGAATATTAAACTCGATTGGACTTGTTTCAGTTATTGCTGATGTAGGATGATACTCTATCAAAGATGAGGAGTTTATTGAAATGTCATAGCCTTCTTCCGTAAACATGTCAGTCTCGGAACGGACATAGTCCATCCGTGGTTTTTTAGCCGCCATTTTAAAAGAGGGTTAGTGTCTTCAACTTTTTGGATACGCGTCTGACTTGTTGTTGCTTACGTTTTCTTGATTTGATACGTCTCCTTTTATGACCTGAGCCAGACTGATTAATTATTTGCTCGCCAATCCCTTTTAATGCTTTTTTACCGTGGTCTTTTATACTCTCTTTCACATTTCGTCCAGAGAGGACGTCACTGGCTAATTGTTTGGCAGCTGAGGTTGCATGAGGAAGTACATATTTTTTAGCTGCTGGCCAAAGCACGTTACGTGCAATTGGAATTAGATGGCGGGCTATTGATCCAAGGATCGAGCCAAGTCCAGCTCCTCTTTGTCTTTTATAACTGGATTTATAATACACTAAACCGTCGTTCAAGCCCCGCCCCACTTGTGGATTGTACAGGCGGACGAGCTGGTTAACATCTGCTTGATACATTTTACAGCCGCTTCTCTCTTATGTGTAACGTACATGAAGTAGTCCCAAAGGTTAATGGCAAGTCCTCACCTATTTCGGTCTTTAAATATATACGGATACTGTCCACAGTGTCTTTGCTGAGGTTGATATAATGTGGATTAGTAAATGACTTTATAACCAAATTATTATCAGTTCCTGTATAGTCTAGTATACGAAGTATAGGTGCCATCTGGTCCCCTACTCTCTGGTCTTGTATACAGTCTGCGTAGACATATATCTTTCTTGAACCTACATCAAAGATTGGCTTCTGGGTTCCTTCAACAGTGATGGGTAAGTTGGAGGTATATACTTTTGATGGATCAATATCAATACCCAATATTGCTTGCACTCTTTCATTTATCACTATCCTCCCGTTGAAAGATAACTTAATCTTGACAATACAGCGGTCGTTTTGAATTTTAAACTGTATTGCCTCATCCACTGTGTTCAGTACTCTTATTAACTGGTCTAGAGAATGTATATTTTCTGCTGAAGTACCAACAATGCGTATGTCTTTGCTGATTTGTTCATTTCCCTCTTGGTTTTTTGGTTTAAGTGGTATTTCTGCTTTGAAGAAATATACCGTGCACAGTAAATCCCCAGTTTTAATATTAAGTGCCTCGTTAAGTGCAATAGTGTTGAACTCATGAAAGTGGGTTTCAATATCGTAAAAAAACTCATCCTCTACGTCGATTTGTAGATGTTTTATTAATGGTTCATAGAACAAAGGATTTTGCTTGGCTATTGTTGGCGGGTTCTTTTGAATTATTTGCACATGTTTGATTGTCTTTAGTTCCAACGGATTCTCTTCAAACGCCTTTGTCTCTTCTCTATAAGACACTTCAATATTTAACCGTTTTAAAGACTTGTTTAAGTTTTCAGCTAACTGTTTGGTTGACGTAATGTTTTTGGTAGCTAATATGTCCATGCGAGACTCTATCAGGATGTAGTCTTGATTATCCTTTTTAAGATTAAGGTTTGGATTCTCAAAGAACAGCTCCGCTGACGTCACATGAATATTCTTCTTTTTGGCATATTCGAGCACTGCATTATTCACAACACGTGATGTATCAACTTGGTTGGCTCCATCTGATATACCTATCAAGCCTGGATAATGAATGACATTTAACCCGTCTTGGTCTTTTTTCCCGTTTTTATGCACGGTATATAACCTGGTTTTTTCTTTTATATAAGGTTTATTAAAAGTATAAGACAACTCTGACAACGCTATTTCATACTGACTTGATTCTACGTTAATTGGTATAGCGAGATGATTTCTATAGTTGGTACGTGTGTTATCAGAGTAATGACGCCAGGAGGCATCTGACTGCAAATGTACATAAAAACTATCCATGTTGATTGGTGTACTTGTTTAAGATGACTGAGCAAAGTTTTGTCAGCATCTCATATAAAAAGGGTTTATATATGTAGTATCGGCAGCAGCTTATATACGTATAGATACAAAGATTCATTCATACGCACTTTCATACTATTGACATCATAATATGATTAGATATGACAGATTTATTAACTGATAAGAGGGAGTTCCTTTTACGGAAGCTGAGACAGATTGCGTTTGAGAGAGATGTGATATGATATTGGTAATTGATAAGGGTGGATGAGTTCCTTGGCAGAAGCAGAGATTGATTGCGTAAGAGAGAGAGATTGCTTAAGAAAGAGCAATAAATTACCTTCATTTTGACAGGTTACACGATAGTGGGCGATTTTAATCGATAACCTCTTGACCTTTGATAAGCTTTAATTAAAAGATAAGAAAGTGGACGGAACTGTTTAGTATTCCACTACTCCGATGAATAAAATTGCAGGCTACCAGATATATTTCTGTACTTTTGTAGAATACAAGCCGAAAAGATGAATAAATTATTTGCTGTGATGCCACCCACACAAAACATTTTCTTTGGAAATAAAAGAAAATAAACTTTTCGAATTAAAAAAAGAAAAGAAAACGTTTACGCAATATCAAAAAGCTGTGGGTTTTATATTTTCAGTAATGCTATGAAATACCTATGTGCGTATTCATATTACCCCAATATTTTGCTCTCTGTCAGTTCGACTAAATGGTTAGACACTAGTTCCTGAACAACAAAATATTTATGATTTGTGGCTATTTGAAGACCTCAGCGATAGAGTCAGCATCGTCGAGTTTCTCAGAAATTTGAAGGTATTTTAATTCAATATATGTGAAGTACCATCATAGCCAACCACAAGTTTTATAAACGTTATTGCATGTGAAACAGTCATACTAATAAATTATAAGGAATGCGCACAGCACTTTTGGAACCCATGCCGTTGTGCACTGATGAAATATGTAGTACATACCATACCATAACATCGTGCATCCCTTTTTTGTGTCTAACTGCTCTCAGCTAAATGATGATGTTTGCTCCACTTTCCCCTCCTTGAACTATATGCATCTATTTTTGTCGTCATTTTACTTGAATATCATCTTCTTATTCAAATATGCAGTGTCAGTGTGTTGGTATCATTGTAGCATGCGAGCGAGGTGGAGGAAAAACTACTGATGGCGCACGTCCCTTAGCTGAGTGACGCTAATGTAGAAATTATTCGAATGTAATCCGTCCGTGGCGGCTGCTTTGAATTTTTTATGAAATGAATGAGTGAATACAGAAGATACGAAGATTGAAATTTGTTTCAAAGAAGCGAAGGAATACTTGAGCGATGTTGAATGCTCGTTCCTCCGTTTCTCTCCTCGCAGCGGTGGTGGCCGACATACACAGCACAACAAAAACAACGACAACGAGTTGACACCCTGAATTAAATAAAAAGGATGAAAACGCGACCAAGCGTATAGAGAAAAAATATATAAAAGAATCCGCTCATGTATACAATATTGAGAGACAGATAATATTTTTTGTACTTTTACAAAATAGTACATATGTTCGTTGAGCAACTAAAGTTGTAAAAGGCTAAACAGAAAGTGGTGAAAATCACTCAAGATGATGCAAGATTGAGAAAGTGAAAGAGAAGTTGGGGGAAACAAAAATGTTGCATTTACGAAAGAGCCTAGACGTGGAGGCGGATACATAGTGGGGACAACGTCTGGAACATAAAATGCAAGTGCTCAGTGGTGCATGAAAATTATTATTACTATGATTATTATTATTATTGTGGGAGATTGCTTTTTACACGTTCATTCACATGGTTGTGTACGGTTTTTCCATAAGTCCTTTCTTTTCACCGCTTTTCTTCGTGAAAGCATAAATATTTAAACAAGCAAGACAACTTTTCACATCCGCCATTTTCTGTCGTCGTCGCGCTACCGCTGTTGCTACACATGATGCTTTTGCTGCCTACTGCCTTTCCTTTTGTCTCTAGTGTCGTAATGTCCGTACGGATTTAGCAAGTGTAATAATTTAAATTCAGCTATTGTTTATTTAAGCATGTTGTCATAAAATGTCATGAAACGCTTTTGTTTTTCAGTCAAGAAACTATTTGCAAATGGTGTTGGTGGTTGGTGAAGCGCGACTGGTGTTGTGTGATGTAAACTTTTTTTTCATCATGTATCACAGAAAGGAACTTTCACAGCCTCTTTTCTAGTAAAAATTCTTTAGCTTCTTTTCTCAGTTTTCTTTGTCCGCGCAGAGTTTTTGGATAATTATATAGAATAAAAACCAAAATCGGACGTGGCATGCACTCTTTTTCTTAATATCTGTCAAAAATAGTGAAAGCATTAAACAATTTTGTTCAGAGATGCAAGATTGTGTTAGTTACATACATATATTGTATATACACATATTATGTCTATGCGTCCATCTAATAAGTGAACTACGCAACAAATGTGAAAACTGAGGGCTGGCTGATGGCTTCTTCTTCTGAAAATTATTGATGACGGACTTCGTGTAAAAAATAAGAAAAAAAGTTTAACATAGATTTGAAGAGAAAAGTGCTTGGGCATGTTGACATTATATAGTACATCATCACAAGACTTTCAAATGACTTGCTTCTTTTATCCGAAAGTAACTTTCACAAGGTTCTTCTTTTACTCCGTCGTACCAAAAACTGACTTTGTATTTTCTCTAAATTGTTGTCAAGTATATTCCCCCGTCAACTTTATACACGCTTCCGTACCTTCCATAATAACAAGTCTGACACAGTGAAAGACAATGGAACCCTTGCCCTTTTACGGACTATAAATTTTAGACATGTCGGTGATTCTCATTTGTACAAGGAACTGAAAAACCAAGTTATGACACATAAAGAGAACAGAGCAAAAATAACAAAAAAGTTGTATCTTCAGTTAAAAGAGGACAATACAAAATTTATCGTTTTTTTCTCATACTCCACAAACAAAACCATCTTAGTCGTAGTACACGGTACAATGCATATCGTCGAATAAGAAGGAAAGTTTTTTCGTTGAATGCCACAAAACCCCACGAGTGGTTGGAAACTACGTATCTTTCAGTTAGTGACAGATTAGTATCATCTGTCCTCAGTTCTTTCTCTTGTCGGTATAGTTTGGAATTGGTAGGTAGTAGCTTGTCTTAAATATTATGAGGATTTCTTGTTAAACCATTCTTGCTGAAAGTAATCATCATGAATGGAAAAGAAGTTGAAAACTACTTTGAAGACAAGGTAGAATTAATTGGACACATAACGAACAACTCACAAGAGACGAGGGAGCACATAGATGGATTAGACACATATATAAAAAAGAGAAAAAAAGAGAGTAGACCAAGAAACATCTGTTTCTGATATGGATTTAATGGTAATACTGACAACTCAAAAGAAAAGTTTAATAGTGCCAAAAGAAGCAATCGAGGAAAAGAGAACAGAAAAGAAACATAAAATATGTATACCTTTCCTTCAGCACAAAAACACCCACCTGCTTTGTGGGTGGTTTGGTTTTCAAACACAATAACATTACTAATACATACAATTTTCTACAGCTTTGTGGTGTAGTATTAGTTCTTGTAACAAAATACAATGATATCGTTCAAAGCGTTTTTGGTGTGTGGTGTGGTCCTTTCAAAAAAAGGGTGAAGTTTAGATAAGCCGTCTTCAAACTCCCAGCCCACCATATACAGCCCAAACCACACCGCTTATCTTTAATCATACCATTATCCTCTTTCGTTTTACTTGGTATAGAAAGAAATACTTGCCCATTAATGTCATTGTTTAACAGGTTTAGGGAATGACATGAAAGTGAAACTTGCCATTATGATGATGGCGATGATCATGTTTCCGCCATATTATTTGCTGTGAGGGAAAGTGGAACAGAGAAGAGAAAAAACGAGATAGGTAAAACGACTTTTTCTCTTCTCCTTTTACTTGTTATTTTCGTATGTATCTGGAACAAGCTCATCTTCTTTTTTTTCTCTCTCTTCGAACGTTTCCTTGAGGGACCTGACAGTTGTCAGTGTTGGCAGGTAGATATATTTTTCTATCTTTCTTCCACTTATTAGGTGACTTTTTCTCGTTTTAGTAGTTATTTGCTTCCTGTTATATAAGTGATCTCTCAGGATAAAGACTAGCCTTCAGGGTAAAGTTTCGTGAGAATAAAGTCAAGTAATGTATTGTGAAATACAACAACATTTCTTTTCTAAAGGCATTGAGATTCTGAAGTGAAGTTAGTGGAGAACATAACATGGAGCTTCACACACATTTACTCCCTCAAGCAAATAAGAGAGTAGAGAGAACCCCACTATCACCATCATCATACCACACACAATGTTTAGTTAGATGTTCCCGTTGTGTTCCACCTCGTTACTCCAAATTTTCCTTTTCTAGGCAGTCAACCTAGCGTGTATACATTATGGAGATCTATAGTGTAAAGGTAGGAAATGTTTTGGATATCAACCCAAATAACCGACAATCCATTTAGACTCATCTAAACACATATAAAAGACCACACCAGTAAAAACACCAGAAGCTATTCATACGGTAACATAGCAGGTAAACTGAAAGGTGTACACCCAAATTCTCCTTCATTTGTTCACTACAATGCTCTATTCACAGGACATTCGACTTACTAACCTGATTTCCTTCCTGAAATTTGGTAATAATATTCAATGTTCTCTGCTGCCACCACTTTCGAGTACATTGCTCTCGCTCTCTACCTTTCTCTCTTGTAGTTTTTGAAGTTTTATATGCCATCACTTTTAGTTATTCAAGGAAAATGACATATGAAATGTATGAAAAGTGCATAAAGGCTCACTTTTAGCTTGATTGTTAGACATACATTGTGTATTAATAAATCTCCCAGAGTGCTCATTGGGGCATGGCATGATGCAATAGTGGTCTCTCTTAAAACGTTCTTGTTTTAATTCTATAATAACCTCACACATATAACTTTATTACCACTACTACTATAAATTACTACCGCTGCATTACTTTACTAACACTCTTTGGTTAAGACAAAGAACGGAGTCCAGAGCTACATTTTTACCTTCACATCAGTCAAAACTTACTAGCCATTTCCAAGCCAAATGTGCGATGCCGGAAAAACAGTTTTTTTGTTGGGCGGTGTTAGTTTCCCATCCTCCTCGTCGCAGTAGATTACGTATAATATATTTACTTAAAATTTGAATCAAATGTAATATGCGTATGTTCTGGAGTTGGCAATCTCACTCACTATCTATGTGGTAAATAGCAGGTAACTTTTCAATTGCTACTGTTCGGCAAATTTCTTACTATCTGAATTTACTGTAATAAGGACTGCTGTAGGTCGATATACCATTTATGAATATTTCCTTACAGTCTGACGACTAGCGTCGCGTCGGTGTAATCCTATCAAGATCAAACTTTAGACACGCAATAATCTAAATGAGCAAAATTTGCTTTTAATTTTCACTCCAGGGGGCGTTTTTCTGGGTCACGGGGTACAAAATCCCTTTTTGTTTATATAATAAAATAGACAAAATTAAGACAAGTTTCCGGTATTAATTGCTAGCACAGCCTGCGGTCTCTTATGATAGCGTTACAAGACTGTTTAATACATCCTTTTTAGGCTTACGAAACTACTATTTGTGGTATGGTAATCCATTCAAGACTATCATCCAAGTGGTAGTAAAAAGTAAGCCCTTTTCGTCTGACATGAGTGTCTACGATATACCAAAACAGCTTCCCACCAGGGATAAGCGGATAGATAAATCGATTATTCTATTTTCATTCTATCGTTTAACAACCACAAACTTGCTTCGTTTTGGTATTCTGGGAAAGAGGATCAAAGAAATTTTTTGAATGGTATATATTACTTTGAAGCACGATATCGTATCATTTAAATAAATAGTCCGCATGAAGAACATATTGCACTGCACACCACACCAGACACATACAAACTACAGATGCAGAACGAATCATGTACAGACAGCATCCGCCGCGCCAAGTGTCTGAATTGCGAATTGCATTTATAGCTTTAGCGAATATTAAAGTGTAAATAAGTTTTTTCTCTTATCCGTGAACAACTGCAATAACATATTTAGAACTTTTCAAATATAGCCCAAAGAATCCGGTCAATTTTATTATTAAAGCGGACCAAAAAAGGCGCGACTGGGGCATATACTGCTTAATAATTTACAAGCATGCATGTCGAGTCAAATATCAGTATTTTGCAAGTTTGAAGTTATAATTTCACTTTCACTTGATTTCCCATCAAGCTAATAAATTAAAGAAATTCTGTTCACTTAATAACATATGATTCTTTGAGACCACTGCAAACGTATGGCATGAAATCTAAATGACGAATTAACTTTACCAACATTACATACTTTTAATAATATGCCTGCATGTTAGAATGTCTGACTAATGCAAGTTCCCATCATCAACCAGCTACCAATTTTGGCATGAAATTTTCTTCAATAAAACATGTTTGATCTTCATAGCTTTTCATATTCAGCAGCACATTTCACGTTTCATTCAGGATTGCTCTATTTAAATAACCAAACTAGTATGCTACACATATGTATCAGTATAATATATACAGCTATATACTGACTTGGCTTCAATTCAAAAAGGACAAAGTTACTTTTCCTTAACTTTCTTCAAGTCAGTTTTTTTATGATATTTTTTACCATTTTACTCAGTGTATGTATGTACATGTAATCGTAAGCACATAATATGCTTATCATGGTGTGATTATAATGATATTGCTTGCAGTTCTGCTCGCGTTAACCTTACACATTTTTTTATAAGTTCTTCTTCAGATGAAACAAGTTGCCTAAAGGCAACTCCAAAATAATACATATTTTTTTGTATAGAGTAGTGCACTAATAGTAAAGTTAACTTCGTTCGTCTCCAGACTGTTGAGTTTTTTTTTTCATTCTCACTTATTTTACTTTTCCATGCTTTTCTTTTCTTGTTAGTACTTTCCCTTTCTCCGTTTCTTTTTCTTCTCATCTTCCATTTTTTTGTCCTTGTGCGTACTCTACCCTACCAACTCTGTCAAAAGTTAGTCTTGCCGTGTAATGGTGGTAATGGTAGACGAGAAGTGAGTACAATCTGAGCTGCTGATAGTTTTTGTGTAATCATCATCATCATATAGCGTAGAAATGGTAGCGTAAAGGAAACCAGTAAGCATAAACTTTTTTTCCTTATTCCTTTCATTTCCTTATTACTGCAACTTGAGTTAATCCACATTCTTAGTTCCTTTCCTGTATAATGTACATTGTGGGATATTATGTTCTGCATATTGATATACTAAACTATGAGAAACATAATTTGCAATATACAGTAAAATATTTGTGTTCATATAATCCATTTCGTAAGCACTTCTACTTCACTAAAATTTCTCCTAGACACTGACATGTATTTTCTTCTAATATTCTTCTAAAAACGTACAAGATTAATGTTGTAAAGTAACAAGAGGGCATTTTTTCTTCGGGAAGACAGGCCTGACGACGAAATGAATATGTATAAAGCCTTTGCTGTCTTTCAGATTGCAGTTAGTTTTTTGTAGTCAAGAAGTGGAATTCAGGATTGCAAGAAAAAGCAATTTCTTCCGACATAATCATTAACTACTGCATCATCCTTTCTTGCTAACAGCTTGACAAAGTGTACTGAATAATTTTTATGTAAAAAGTAAATAACATTTCCTCAAGGGGAAATAATATGATGTTGCGACACGTGTACACCTGCAGAACCATACTATTATTTTTTATGATGCATTTCTTAGAGTTAAAAATGTAGATATCATGTAGGTATTTAAAAACGTTAAAATGGTAAAATATATATGCAAGTTTGTATCAACTCTCGTCTAAGAACGAATAATAGCTTAGAAAAATATCATTGTCATGATCATGATATTGACATCTCTTGTAATTGTAAATACTCTAGTCATAATAGTATCTATTGGACCAAAAGACGCCTTTTTCCTGTTCGATTTTCCATGTTGCCTTCAAAATAATATTGAATGCAGATGATGATATCGTAAGAAGTATATAATTTCTTTCAATGACAAATCGAAGTTTTCTCATCTATTATCGAGCGAAGTTTACGTGGCTATTTAGAAGCTACCTTTTCACTAAATGTATAGAGTGCAGAGAGGTGTGCATTCTACTCATGTGAAACGTTAGCCATCTCCAGAGATCTTCTGAAAGATTGTAGACAAACTTCCATTTCCCATTTCTTTACATTGCACCCGAGATGAGTAAGAAAACCGAAAATAGAAAAAAATAACCGTTCCTGTCCAGACAGATGCTCTCTGTTATGGTTTGTTTGCGCCTTTTTTCTGTATTTTCCTTTTTCTCTTGTTTGTGCATTTGCGTCTGTAGATTTTTGACACTCTCCTTCACAGTTGGCTGCGCTTCTTCTTCCTTCTTTTTTTTTGTTTTCGATCGCATTCCCATTTGATTTCCAGACAAATGTATAGCATACCCATTTCGACAGTCACTATACAATGCAATGCCAATACAGCCCATTCAGAAACCTAAAATATTGGAAGATTCATTGGATGAAGCATCATTCCATTTTATTTTCCTTTTGTTATTATTACTCAATCTTAATCAAAAAATGGGATATGTGGGCAACATAATCAAAGTGTTGGAGCCTGGTGCATCTAACATAAACAAAGCTTTATTCTCTCTTCATTGTTTCTTCGATGATGCCAGATGATGCCACGTGTAAACAGACTAAATATATCAGTAATTTGATGCGTTTCCTCATTTCACTTGTGATATTTACTTTTTGGCTTCCCTGCTTTAGTAACTGTTGATTAACTTTGGCCACCACCATCGTATGTATAAAACAATAACAAAAATACACAAAGTGGTTGTAAAGAGACTATACATACCTACTTACTACGTACAATTCAATGTAATTTATTTCTGAGCAGTCAAATATTAATGTTTACTGCACTGGTTCCACGAATGTGCCCTAACATAAAATGGTGAAAGCGTACATGTTCCTAGAACTAAACCATATTTTCATGCAAAAGTCGTTTTTGCATTAAGCTGAAGAAGGCATTACAATTAATTGTGGGTATATTTGTCGTGCTGTACTTTTTTCTTCATATTTATCAACAAAATTGTCATTGCATTTTGATAACTTGATTGTCGTGTATTTGTCAGAATTTCTGTCATCAATCCAATTAGCACTAATTTATGTTTGTCATATTCCAAAAAATATGATGCATGTTGAAATGTTGTTGCAAAAACTAACAAGATTTCTTTCGTATTTAATTAAATAGAAGGTTGAACCAATATTACACATTGCTTTCTTTCTAGTTTATTTACTTGAATTCTGAAAACACAAGCTGAATTGAATCCACTGCAATAGGACAAAATAAAAAAATAATATGGCAATATATTTAGAGAAGTGCAAATAAAGTGAAAAAACCTTCTTGTACCCTTTGAAAAAACCATCTATTTGAATTTCTCTCATTTCGCTTCGAGTAAAGAATACAACTTTCGCTTACTTTAATGAAAACGACAGAAACGAATCTATAGAACAGCAAACGCTAACAATGTTCTTTGTCATTTCTTTGAAATTTTAGCGGTCGTCAGTCGTCACTCTTCTGGTAGTTGACAATAAAAATACAAGGATTAAATAAAATACTGCATAAAAGAATTTATGACAGACTAATGCAGAATTAGGAATTAGAGCCGTCATTCAAAGTGAATAAATCATGTCAAGCTCACGTCTTATTTCCCCTCTCTCTCGTCAGCGAACTTGCCCTGTTTGATAGTTAATGTAAATATAATGTATAAGTTGAGAAAATGGAAACCTCATCATTTCATAGAAAAAAAGCCGAAACAGTCTACAGTTGATATATAAGTGTCTAAACATAGTATATTATGATGGTTGATGTGATCGTAAAACATGTTGTACCCGTGTGTCATTTCAAGCTGCGTACGCTGTACGCGCATATTCGTAAAAAATATTGTAGTAAAAGAGAAAGCTTTCTTGGTTTATTTTTGCGGAATGATTATTAAAGTAAGGACACGAGTTTACTGCACCGTGAAGAACTCAAAGTACATTTTCTTTTCCCCATACTTAAAGTACACACACAAGTAAAACACTGGTAATAGGATCATAAAGTGACAGTAATTTAGAAAATGAGATTTTGATGGTGCATTGCCGACATGCCATTTATGGTCTTTTTTGTCTTTTTCAGTGGCTAATGGGAAGAATAATGGCCCATTGGCTGTTGTCGTGTTTGTCCATGGGGAGGATTTTGCATATGGTGCTGGTCACCCGTACGATCCTTCCATGTTCGTCAGCCAGACGAATGTAATAGTGGTAACCATGAACTATAGGGTGGGCATACTAGGTGAGTGAAATTTTCTATTTCAATTATTTCAAAGGGTTGTCGTAACCATGGTAAGTAACCACATTACCATGGTACTTCACAATGGTGCTAATGAAAACTTACTACTAAATATGCTTCAGATTTGGTATCGTCGAAGAGCGATTCTTGTCATGTGCATAAAATATAGATGAATATTTAGTAATACATTTTGTATTTTTTGTGAAATTAATTTCAGGTTTTCTTAACGCCAATTCCGATGGCTTCTTTAAGTCTCCAGCCAACTTCGCATTGTTAGATATGATTGCCGCCCTTCATTGGACGCAGGTAAGCAATTCAAAACAGACTGTGCTGTGATCACATTAATAATGATATGCACTATTGCGCAGAAAAAATCATCAAACATTTTTTGTTGCTAAATAAACCGAAAGTAAAGGGGAAATTGTGTGCACGAATATAAATGTGCACATGTGTATATGTTTTTATCAATGTTCATGGGTGATTCGGACAAACTTTTTTTCCAATGATAACTTATCCTATACTATTTCCTACCTTTTGTTCTCGAGATCTCAAACACCTTTTTTCTTTCGTTCTTGTTCGCTGAATTTACCCAGACAAGTCAGCAGTATATATGAATATCAGCTACAAAAAGCAGATACCCCCAACAGAACAAAACTTTGTAAAAAGTACTTTTTTTACTTTGTAATTTTTCTCTTTACATTACACTGTAACTTTCACTAAAATCGATTCAAGTGCATTTCAAAGAAGGGTAAAACGAACCAGAGAGATTGCTTATCATCGTCAACAAGCGAAATAAAAGAAAGTACAAAAGCGGAAGCATGGTCTATTACTTGGCTATTTCTACATTGAACTATGTTGTATTATATGTTGTGATTTTCTTCACACATTCTCCCACGAATATAGAGATGCATGCACACCATACCCATTCCAGACTCTATACTTTTACCCAACTTTCTTTATGTACATCTGTATATACAATCTGTAGATAATGCAGTAAAATTCAACGTGTACACCTACACACTTTTCATTCTCTGTTTTTTGTGTGGATTTGTCGCAGGAGAATATCGGGGCGTTTGGAGGAGACCGGACGAACGTGACCTTAATGGGTCACGGAAAAGGGGGGATTTTTGTTAACTTCCTGATGATATCTAGTGCTGTGCCGACGGGTAAGTCTAATTTATTACTGTTAGATATATTCCAAAAAAATAGTTTTCTTGTGAAGCAGCAGTGGTGTTACCAACGAGCGATGTCATGTACCTAGAGTACGTACTTATTTGAGCAAAGGTTTACATTCAATACAGCGCTCAGTGCAAAAAGATATGGTGGCGTAGTCGTAGTCATGTGTAGTTATATATAATCCTGATCTAGTAATAAGCAATTGCTGCTCACTACTTCTTACTGGGAAGCGGAGTGAGAGAGCTTAACAAGATTCCATACGATATTATTCAACTCAAGTAAGTCTTCTTTTTTTCCCTACATCCTCTAACTGAACAAGCAAAGATATATTTCACAATGTTCTCTCCTGTTATTATATTATCTAAAGACTGAAGCTTACTTGTTCACTTGGCGGTATTAGTCAAGCTCAATAATAGCTTGTGATTGGATAGGATATCAATATCGTAAACGAGCTTGGAGAAAAATGACTGAACTTAATACTTCAATAGTCGGTTAGCTTATAAAAAGAGGCCTTGGGTAGCTAAAGGAAATAAATGACGTGTAAGTACTTATTGTGGTCTTGGCGAACAAAGTTGAATGCATATGAATGTCGAAAATTGGAGCCGGGATGGAGTTATTGCTGATATTTGGGCAACGACTAGGTTTTTTCCAGCTAACTGTACTGTCTACAACATGACAGTTCCCCATTGGCTCGGATCACATTACCTATTTGCTTGCAGCAGCTACCTAGTCACCTAACAAAACTAACCGATGGTCGAGTCGAGATGCCTTTGTTATTTTAGCTACCATTCAACAAAGGCATATCACTAACAGTTCTGTTGGATATTGCTCAGTTTCTTTCGTCTTACGAAACGACGTTTTTGTCGATTTCAATGAAATATTTGCAGTGAAGCAAAGAAATAATAAATAAATAGACAAGATTTGAACCCAATGAATGAGACATAAGACTTGCACTACGTTTGGATGTAAATAGTATTCATCTCTAACAAAAATAATACATTAAACTAGATTTCAGTTCCACTTTGCCAGATTTTCTCTCGTATTCTTTAAAGTAATGATGATACTTTTTTTCAAGCTGATAGTTTTACCCATTTATTAACAAAATACAACAATTTAAATATTCCCTTTCGCTAGAACGACAGAGATAGAATTTAAAATTTTCCAATAGCCGAAAGAATTTGTAGTAAACATTGAGTTTTTCTAGTGGTTAAATAGCTTGGAAGCCTACACTTGGCGTCGACATAACATGTACTCACAGGAAATCACTAAAGATGAAAAGCCCTTATGCAGCTCTATTCATGCTGGATATTAAATGATTACAAGAAAGAGTAGGTATTATCATAACAATTGGTCATGCAAGTTCCAAAGTAATAGAAGCAGTGCAAAATAACATTTTCAGTTCTACTGCAAGTAGCATGTAGTGGAATTGTGGCATCAAGAGCCAAGTGAAAGTTTGTGTGGAATGAATACGTGGAAAAGTATGAAAACTTTTTGGTGAACGATAAATGAAGTAATTGCGATCACTTCAAAGTTGGAAAGGAATTCGTTTCGTGTTCGCTCCATCTACATTTGATATTATTATCATTATGATCAATGCTATCAAGGATCAAGAGAAGTGCATAAGAGGAGGGGAGGACAGAATGGAATGCAGTCTACATTGAATAGCTCTTTTTGGCTGCATTCTTGCACGGTTTGCACGGTACCATATGTGAACCGATGCAGAGAAATATAGAGATGACTTAGTTTGAGTAGTGGAGTTAGTATAGTGGGTAATAATGATGGTCGATTGGGAACGTTGAGATATTGCTTTGGATAAGTTCATACTATTCCCAAAAATACATGCACAAAGTCGAAATAAAACTCGTCAGTATGAAGCTACTTTTGGCAGCAGAACACACTAATTCATATGAAAGGAAACGTAGCGTCCAAGTGAACGGTAGAACTGCACTGGTCTCTCGTAATAGGCTTGTCCATAGTCCATACTGACAGACCATTAAAGTTGCAGAGCAATAGTAGAGAAATGCTCCAAAATATAACATTCTACACATTCCAGTTCTACAATCAACATAGTAGAAGCAATTAGATGTCCTTTATAAAAGGATAATATGCTTCCCATTCATCTGCGGACGATTTATTTATCCTCCATGAAAAGCGCAATGAAAGGAAATAACTGGAGTCCCCTGATTTACTAAATTACAACTACAGAGATATACCTACCTACACATACATATTATACTATTCATCCTTTTACGATAAGCTGGAAAATTCAATGAAGAAAGGAAGCTTTAAATATTGTTTTGCAAAAGACGTATTACTGCTTTGACAGCAACTTAAAACATAAGCACAGCAGCTGCCTGATGCACACACTAGAATATCTCCTCAAAATTGGTAAGAGTCTATTCACGTATACCTATTTTGTTGAAAGAGGTTATGTTATGGCACTCAATTTTAGATTAAACAATTTAAGTGTCATCATCTCTCCTTTCCCGGATTTACAGTCCTAGGTACACTAACATCATGTTTCGCTGAAACTAAGATGTGTGTTTTGGTATTTATATTATGTCGTTGTTTAATCGTTCCTTATCAATAAAAATCGACGTGATAAAAAACGAAAAAATAGGATAGAAAATGGATGTCCTTTTTTAAAAAAAGGCAACGTAACAGTAAACGTGTTGAGTGGTTGTTGATGAAACACATTCATTGAACGCTGCCACTTTCGCAGCTCTCCTCTTCATTTCATCGTCTTGTGCTTCTCTTCCCACCGTCCATTACTCTTTGCAACAACTGCATGAGAGCTTATAATGGTTCTTGTTTGACTAATGCCAGAAAAAAACAGTAATAAATCCTTAACGGCCCCAGCGATCTCATCAAGATTGGCAGGACAATATGTAGAGAGTTGATAGGAACAGGAAGACTAAAATATATTTCCATTAACAACTTTTCCTCTTCAGCTTTTTCTTTATGGATGGTGATGGTGGTGGTGTGTGAAACTAAGTAGTTCACCAGACAGTCTCTCTGCATATCTGTACAACACTCTTCTATTCTCTATTGATTTCACAGTTCTCTTTTTTTCTCCAGTTCTCCTGTGAAATATGGTTTGCTCCACATGAGACGAACAAATAGCTTGGAGGGTCCTCAATCGTCCATATCTTCACTTCCACGGGAGCAGAGTCTCTAAAAACTGAATACTTATAAACTCCACATTCGAAAGTAATAACGAGTAAAACGATGGGCAAGCAAAGAAGTACAATAATACCATATAGAACAGTAGGAGTATAATCGGTGAAAGTGGCTTATAAAAAAACGAAGCATATTAGAAAATGGGGGTACATCCTCCAATATTTTTATACACGTAACTAACAAAGATAATAACGATGCGGCAGGATCGGTAATGGCAGTGGTAGAGCGAGTGGTGCTGGGGATGTTGGTGTGGCAAAGACAATTTAGATAGGAGAAGAGTCTCTCTTTCGCTTGACAACATTCCACACTTACTACAGTACTTATTCTTACGGTATCGTCAACGACAGTAGTATAAGCACCTTATGTGAACATTCCTTTCGCTTCACATAAGCAAAAAAGGAGAGTGGGCACATGAAGGAAAAAATATACACGGAGACAGGGAAAATGCTATGTGGTGGATGTATGTTTCTTGTCCAGCTGAAGAGGCATTATTGTGAAGTGATATAGCACTTGGATGTAACTTCTCATGACTTTTCTCCCTGTCCTGCCTACTTCACCATCGCCAAAATAAGGCCTTAACGAAAGCACATAATATCCTTCATATGGCTCCACATATCCGGTTGGCAAGCGGAACGATAAGGAAAAAAGGAATCAACAACTAAACTACCTTTTCTACTTCCACTTTCTATTTTTCGCTCCGTCTACTCATTCCAGTAACGTGAATACTTCAATTCATTCATTGGAATAGAATACTCGTTTCCAATCTTTTCAGCTCAAGGAGACCATTTTAACTGCAGAGTACTCCTCCAATGCGATGTGGTTGAGACAAAAACGTGCTGTTGAACTACTACCAACATTGTATTTAGGTAAAAATAAGTGTATTATCGCACGAAATCACCCCAAGCGAATATAAATGAGTAGTGTATAACGTCTTTATATTCTACACTGCTTGCTGACGTCCATTCTTTCGTGTAGGACGTGAATTAGTGGCGATTTTTTAAAAACATTTGAGGAAACTATCTGTCTCGCCTTTGTCCCTTGTCCACTTTCCCATTGTTCTGCCGAAGTATTCTGGTACTTTTTTTCTTTCTATTTTTTCTGATCAAAGGCCAAAATAGTATATCATGGCACAATTTTCCTATAAAATAGCCCAAAACACACAAGAGCAGACCAACTAAGAACTACGTCTGTCTGTAGTCTTCTAATAGATGGAAGAGAAAGCATGCCAACAAACATATACAACACACATTTAATTCCATAAAGTCTGCCTTTTCCTTGTACGTTTTTTGTTTCCATTCTTTTTATCAGTATAAGTAGACAACTTATAGTATAACGTTTCTACAAAACATTTTGATAGGAGAAATGATTCCCGTATATGTAATCTTGTGTACATATCACGAATTGGGCAAATGAAAAAACTGAAGGCATCTGAGTACATGTAGATAGTAGATAGAAAAGCGACAGGAGGAGGATGGTCAAATAATTACATTTAATTTTGGTCAACATTTTTTTCAAAGTAAGACATTTTTCACTTGGGTTGCTTGTCAAAGAAAAGTTAAGTAACGTGGGCGAGTGAAAGGTCCATTTTTATGTCTTAAAAATTCGTTCAACTCTCTCGTGTTGATAACTGCGTATTTTTGTATGAGTTTCCCCAAGGTTCTCTTGTTATCTTGCCGAGTGGACTCAACTGTCTGCATGCCTCTTATGTAATGTCTTGAATGTACGTTTCACTTTCTCCTTCCTATTTCCACCCTTAGTCCTGTCAATACATTTGGCACAAGAACAATTTTAAGTACAATGTGATGTAAATGCATTTAGCTTCTTTTAGTGGTGATAACGTTGTTACGTCAATTTAAGTTTTGCTCTTGAACAGAATATACAGCGTTAGGGTACGTAAACTTACGTATATACATATATATATATATTTACTCAAGTATGAACGTATACAAAGGTACGTCTATCTACCGTATATCCTGAATGTTTTTAAAGAAATGTATATATTTTTGAAGGAAAAGGTGTAGAGATGTTTTTTGCTAACAGTGAAACTATCTGTAAGTGCAAATGTTATGGGGCTTGATTCATATTGTACATCTGCTTTCTCCAGCACCATAATTGCCACTAAATTTACTAGTGTCATCGTATCTTCAGCTGAAATTCTTATCTATAAAACATCAAGCTACTATACAAATGCACGAAGATAGGTATTGAGTATCGGGTAGTACTTTTTCACTCTTGTAATACCCTAGTCCAAATAGAAGCGTTTGGATGGTCAGCTTCAGCCGCACACTTGTTCATGAGAAGGAGAAAAAATAGTGGCAAATCGAAAAGAAAAGCTTTCTAATAATATCAGACACTAGCCACACACACTTTTTTGTCTTGAACTTCTCACTTCTTCACTCAGCAGCAAAAGAAGCAGTAAAAACCTAACAGAAAAGGGAGAGAAGTGGCTCAAGCGTGTCTAACCATCGCTTGAAACATATAGTGAACTTCGGGACGGTTCATTCATCTCCAACTAGCTCAAGGAAAAAATAAAGTGGTATACTACACGAAAGGATGATAAATCCATATATGCATGATGTACGATAAATATAACATGTATGAATGTGTACAAGCATGTACAAAATTTTTATCACAAAAGAGGATGAAAATCATATCGGACGTTTGGAGGAGTGTATGGATTTTTCACCCAATAGTTTACTAAATGTCAGTTTAGCTTAAGGAAAAAATACTAGGCACAGGATAAAATATATATTTAAAGTTTACTTCAAATATTATGAAATATATGGGCTTTATAGAATGTAAAAAAATTGTACAAACTTAATTGGAATGGATGTATTCTTTGCCGTCGCCTCCCCCAACTGTGATAAGCAGACAATAGTGTTTGCTATAACTTTCAAGATATGTTTTTGACTTTACTTTCTGTAGTGCCTTTTTTCTTCCATAAATGATACTTTGCCACGGTTGTTTGAACTTGACTAGTAGTTCTTGAATTGGTGAAGGACAACAAACGTAAATAAATGAAGATACCGGTGTGGGTAGGTTAAAACAATAAACTAACAGTTGATAAATATAAAAATATGTTGAAAGCACAGTCATAACGGTCGAATTACATTTTTGAGCTGCACAAAGAGACAGGCGTAAGGACTACGGACACTGTTGATAGTTGAAGAGCTTTGGCACATATATTAATATATATAGTAAAATTATAACTTCCACATTTTGCACCACACATCAGTGTTGGCCACACGCGCACGGTAGTCCATCGTTTTCTTTTCCAGTTAGCTTTTTTGAGCTTGAAAAATGAGCCCAACTGTCAGCTTACCGAACTGTCTTAGAGTTAGAACCTTGGAAAATGTTGGGCGTCTGAGGACTTTGAACTGGGTCCACTACCTCAACTATTTCTCCATTTGCTGTAGATTATAGTGCTTCTTACTTTCTATACCGAAAATGCCCGCCAACTTGCCCTTAGTGCATTCGCGCTTTTGTGGATGAATATATACTATCATTATTGTTATAAATTTTATTTTCTAACACGGATGATTACTCTCTCGTCAATATATAAGCAGTTTATAAATACATTCACAGCATAGTTAATAAGCTATATAGCACAGCACAACAAAAACCCCGTTGTTGGAAAGAGTCTCAGTCTCGGTCTCGAAAAGATTTGAGTCCAGTCTCATGGCAGCTCATGCTGTGTTTCCTCTCACTCGCTTTGTTAGAAACATTGTTTCTGCTGCTGTACGTTGATGCAAAAATCTTGTTAGTCTGTACCATTGCCAGTAGGATGATTTCTTTATGGTAGCTGAGGTGGTTATATTTTTTCCTTCAAGAAACTTCAAGTATGGAGAACTTAGTATAGTATGAAGAGAATTTTATCAGAATAAAATCTTATAATACGATTCTATTTTAGAATAAGTAGCAAATGAAGTAAGAATTACAAGCCAAAAGTTTCCTATGGGGAGAAATCCTCTGTGGGAGTGCTTCTAAGAAGCTTTTGCAAATAAACTATATTTGGCAATCCTCCGACATTAACACCGTGTTGTATAGTGAAATATGTTCATATATTATGTATATCTACTACATGTTGCATAAGGAAACGAAATAAATCAATACTGCATTCTGCAGCCGTTTTTATTGTTGGTTTCACAGTTCTCATACGAACAACGTTAAAGAAAGTAAAATTATGTTGTTTGTAGCGGGAAGTGGGAGTTGGAGAAAGTAAAAAGTGAAAGCATATCGTTTGTAATGATTCCCGATTTGGACGTGTTATGCACCAGGAATGAATAAAAGCTCATTCTTTCGAGCACACACAGCATGTAAGCTGTCATTTGATTTAGACGAGAACCAGCCACTCAACTAGTGGAAAGCACGCAATTTGTCATCAATAAAAGTTTGTGACGGCTTAGAGGAGGTGAGGGGATATTCATACCTTATTGTATGTCTATAAGTATGTATTTTCAGTTTATACTTTGGTTTTTTATTGTAAATGGAAAGAAAGGTTTTTACGAATGCATGTATTCTGTACAAATCGATATAAATCTTGTACCTATCTGCCTAGGTACGCATGATGAATTGAAATTTTTGCTGGGATAAGTGGCAGGCGTTTCGACTATTTTCAATGAATTTGGTCTGTCTGTCTGCAAGATAACTTTTATTTCTCAACCAAGTCAAGTGCAATTTTCCGGACACTTGGATTTCAACCACTGTATGGTAGTCTAAAGCAGGGCTGCTGATACAGTTATTTTGTTTTATAATGTCTGAAATTCACAGACTATTTACAATTTTTATTTTTTAAATCAATCTTCGCTACTTACGTACACTACTTCAATTTTTTATTTACACAATGAAGTTGGAAACATCGAGTTGCTAACATATTCAGATTGTTGTTTGTTTTTTCTAACTTTCTGGTACAAAAACATGAGTTTGCTTTGTCTTGGCCATTGGTGCGAATACTCTCGGAATGAAGAAAACACCCAATTCCCAAAAGTGTTACACTTTTATTTGTGCTTCAGTGGTTTGACTGTTACGTTATTATTGGCTTTACACTGCCTGCTTGCTTACGAGTTCTCGTCGTTTAGATTGTTTCTCCGCCTGTTTCTCTGACTGTTTCTTTCTCTTTTCGTGCTCCATTGAAAGGCAATGCCCAAACTCAACTCGCGGCGAATCAAGGAAGAGCCTATCTATCTATCTCCATTTATTTATCCGAAAGAATAATTGCGTGAAGAATCAGTACCACATTAGATTGATCACGCCACAATTTCATATAGATTTTTAACATTTAGATATTCATATACACGTTTCATAGTAAAAATGGAGATGTACAAAATGAAAGAGACTATCTTTCACTAACCAATATGCAATAACCAACAGAAAATTGCAATATCCCGCTTTTACGTCGTTCACGTCAGTGTGGCAATAGTAATAATAAGGTAATTTTCATGGAACACCGAAAAAATTCATGCACAGTAAATTTTCTCCCACTTCTCACCCAAATTCGTTTGATGCTGCAAACTCAAATCGGAAAATTGGAAAGACTCGTAGAGATTGAAATGAAACTGAATATACATTTCAGAAAAATATTTTATTGTGTATACCTATATTCCACATTAGAAGCTTCCACAAATGTAGACAAAATGGCTTGCGATATTTTGTTTTGCCATATGTAATGGTCTACTTATATTTGTGGAATGGGCTGTCTATATAGACTAGTGTATAATATGTATGCCTACAAGATCTGTCCAATTTATGAAAAAAGAAAATCGAATTGCTAGTGTAGCGCTGGCTAAAACTACTGTAGCAAATTTAAGCAGTAGAAAAGTATCGTTTTATATTTGCAACTGACTGACTGACGGGATGTACATACATTCATACATATATACATCTATGACCATAAAGCCATTTTCATCTCACTTTCCAGTGCTACTTTTTTGCTGATGCTGTATTTTAAACTGCGTGGAATACTATTTTCGAATTGCTCAGGAAATGTTTTATTGTTTCAGAGCCTGTGGTAAAATTGAAGATTACTACTATTACTACTGCACTGTTACTATTATCGAACCATCCACAAACTACCACACATTGTGTTATAGGCTCATTCCATCGTTCTTTTCTACTTTCTCTAATTCATTCTTTCTCTGACTTGGAGGACTTTTTCGGTACATTTGTTCAATGTTGAATTTATGAAAACGTGCTTTCTTCACAATTCAAAGAGTCATATAAAGTGGCCACATTACAATTTCTTCAGTTTTTTTGTGTATGTATGTATACTTACTTGACTATCGTTTGGTTAGTACAATAGCTGCGCTTATACATACTTCCATTAATACTTTAACCATTTCACTATTTGCCATTTTCGTTATACTTTGTACTTTAGGAGCGATTTTGAATTTCCTCTCACACTTTTGACGACTATATACTTACTTCTACATTTCAGTTAGATTGAGATTACAATTTGGACATTTCATAAAAACTATCGAAACGAGTAAAAACGAAAGAATGGAGCTGTAGGGTACTGTTGTTAGTCTTTAAGTGAATTGAAGGCTTATTTCATTTACAGTTATGCAAAGTCATATCTCCACTAACACATACTATACAATGTGCCGACATCACACTTATTATTACTGTCATAATACATAATAGCTTTTCCATAATAATAACCAGAGGCAATATAAATGCATGAGATTAATTATTGTTTTCTATCCAATTCCTGTCCCTGTTTTTTACTGCAATTTCCCGTTTCCTTTCTCTGTACCATACCACCACCACTGACAGCGCAACAATTCTCTTTCTTTTCCTTTCCGTGTGTGCACAAGAATGCCATTTTGCTGCCTCGACATTTCCATATCAAACTCACTCGACACTCGTACAATCCAAACTAAAATGAAAATGAAATGAATAATAGTGGAAAACAGTGGCAGGGCACTGAAATCGATTATACTTGGCTTATACTTCTACACGTAAACGAGAAGTGGTATAATTGTAGCAGAGAGCTCATTCATTCATGTAAGAATGGGAAGAGAGAGAGACAGAATGAGAGCAACAGTGAGAATGGAATTGTTTTTCAACTGGATGTTATTACTATTGCATATTGCACCCGCAGTCACCAGGCTGGAAATGATTTCACCTCGACTGTATACATTCATATTTTAAAAGCACGAACAAAATGTAATCATATGATATATGTTGTTATTATATAAGCGAGTTGTTTGTTGTCACATTACAGTTTGTCGAATATGTAGGATTAAATTGCATGCAAGAAACCAATTTGAAACTTATACAAGCATGTATAAAGTTATAATGGCAATTATGTTGTTTGATATCCTGAGTATACTTATAATAAATATGTACCTTATAAAAAATGAAAGCAGTGCAGTGTGATATTAATTTGATTGCAGCATTTATTTATTTGCAACCATGAGTAGAGGTTGAATGCTTGCATCTTGTAACCTTACTTTTTTAATTGTACAATTTTAGTTCACCTATTAAATAGCTTATTGCGTACTTTATGTATATGGTTAGCATTTTATGAAATATTGCTTAATTACTAATTATTTTTCGGTGCTTGGCATGGACGAAGCTTAGTTCCAAGTTGTGAAGGAACCAACTCCTTAACACAGTTTTACTTACAACTTTACACTTTACAATACAAAAAAACTAGTTCGTTGACCAGCTATTATATATTATGAATCCCATCTTTCATTATTTATGCCGTAGGATATTCTTAAATGGTCTGTCTCAAGCTTGCCTAAAAGCAAATATTTTTGTTTTGGAAATGTGTAAAATGCAATTAACTAACTCTTTGACAGTAATTGCATTCTTGCAAACACCCTGTAGTATCAATTACATAATTAGTTGGCAAAATTTTCATACTATTCCGATTTTAATTTTTCATACCCTGCGGGTTGTATTGAATGAGTGTAAGCTTAAAATAGACTATAATATGTGCCAAGGAACTTACGTATATAATTATGCTGCAAGCGGAGTTATTCAGTTACCACAGATGAATGTCCATTTTCTCCCTCTAGTAATTTTACTTCACTACTCATTCGTATGTCTGTTGATGTTGAATGAACCCATCACACGTAACAGCAACATCGATATTCTTGAGAGCACCTGCTGTAAAATGGCAAGTTAATTAAGGCATATAACGGTTTGCAGCGACATTGGTCCATTCCATGATGCTATCGTTCGTCCAAAGCATGTTCTCCATACATCGCAATAACACGATAATAAAAAGAGTTGCGTCTACTTTTGGGCGACATTATTATGCTCGTGACCGTGTCTCATTGTCGTGACGCGTCTTGTAGAACAGCAACATTATTACTTGTATGTATTTTTACTACTTTCTACGACCTTATACAAGCACATATATATGCCCTGTTAAACAAGTGAAATAAAATGCCAATGACAAGAGTAAAGAACTCCTTGGCGTAGGGAAGGGAGTCATTTTCCCTGTAGTCATTTTGGGCTTGCCTTGTATTTAACCCTTACACACACATAACCGTGGAAAAATGCAGTAGACACGGTTGTATATTTAAAAATAGTAAAAGTAAAAAGTACCATCTCATAAGACTTCGTTCTTTTATCTTGACTCACTGTGCAACTGTAGCAAAAAGGCAAAAACTCGAAGCTTTTACAACGCCAAGGTAGTAAGTACGTGGGTGACTTTTTCATATTCCACTCTTTCTGGTTTTTTGTCTCTAGTCTTCTGTCGCATGAATAATTAACATGCTAAAAGCCATTGTACGGTGACTCGTTTGTATACATACATAAATACAGAAACGTTACAGTGCCAATGGGGAATTGAGTTGTGCTGCTGTGTTATTTTAAAGATTGTTTTATACATACATGTGAAGTATTCTTATATTCTGAATATTATCTGATTCTTCAGTAGGTTACTTCCTCATCTTTCTCAATTTTTTCCTATGTGAATGAATACAACTCTTAACATGAGAACCATATTATTTGGTATAGTAGTAGGCGTAAATAAATACATACGATTTAGATGTAAAACTGCATGGTTATATGTACCCTGCTCTGTTGGTGCATAGAAGAAAATTTATAAAATATTTACTTTAAAAGCCACCTTTTTCGATTTTCACCGGCTCTCATGATTCTCTCTACCTGCTTACTAACCCAACCAGAAGCTTATTTCTCAAATTGCGCTGTATTACCATGTTAAAATATATATATGACAAAGGTAGGACAACAAATTTCATTGCCATTTTCATCTTCCGGGTGCACTCACGGTGCCACCACTTCTCCGAGAGTAGTAATGAAAACTTGTTTTCATTCTGCATGCAACGCCTGTCGGCTGCAAGGGAAAGTATGCTTTAATTTGGCTAAAAATTATAATTATAACCAACAGAGTGTATGATACCGTCCTGCATTACCAGTAACGAATGGGTTGAAACAAAGTGATGATGATTGTGATGATACGTTCCACTTTGTTTAGGATTTTGAATGTTAGTGTACCTCTTAAAAATATACCATTAAATAGCGCACGGAATAGGATGTTGAACTAGTGTACATAATAACTGGTATTTTCTAAGCTTGTATTTTCAGACCTATTTATGTTTCATTCATGATTTATAGCCGTGATTTCTAATAAATGGGAACACAAGATACATTACTTAAAGACTTGAGAAAGCTCATATGAACTGAATCGATACATATTATAGAAAAACACACACAACATATATAAAAAATACTGTGTAAATACAATGTTCCATATATCAAAGCCATAGTAGAACTCTGGCTGTTTACATCTTCGATTTACAAAAACGTGTTACATAATGTAACTCACATTGGTGTATACTCACACTCACAGCCAGAAACAATGTACCTAGTAGCTATCCATGACATGTCCAAAATAGAAAATTTAGCAGGCTACTTATGTTCGAGGGAAGATGAATGGTCTCTTAGCTCACATATTTTATATACACACCACCACCACCGCCGCCGCAATTATAACAGTGTTACTTGATAAGAATTGCTCAGTTGACGTGAATCATGGATGCTAAAGATGGATTTAACTTTGAACAAACAATTCCTTGAAAAAATATACAAGTAAAATGCGGCACAAGTCGAAAAGCATAGCTGACTTAGACTGATCGTCAGAATTTGTGGCGTCGAGTTCACCTACTTCTTTAAATTCCATGCTATTTATCGTTAAATACCCATTAAATAGTTTAAATTGGAGCATTAATGCCTACTTCGGTACTAATGGCTTGGGATTTAAAAACATCACCCCTTCCCTCCTCTTTTAGTTATTGTTGGCCTGGTTAGTGGTGGCGGTGGTGGTTGGTGGCAAATAATAGCAAAATTATTGTATCCAAAGGGAAAAGAGAGAGAGAACGGAAAGATTTTATTTGTGTACACACATTACTGGTAATAATAACTACGACGATTGTTACATAAAAACATGGTGCATTTATGAGTTGAGTCGCGCATTAGGCCAGTTGAAGAAAGTCATTAAATGCGTTCAACAATTTATGGCCTCTGGAGATACGTAAGAATTTACGGCCTTTACATAAAATGGTACACAAAACACAGTAGTGCGCTCAGCGGAAACACAAGCATAAACTCTGTTGTATGATAATATGAGAGAAAGGCGTTGTGTAGTAATAATTGTACATTTCCAAATTAAGAAGAGGAGAAAATGTGGGAGCGGCACAAGAAAAATAACAAGAGTGAACGTATAAGTTTTAGTTTGAAAGTCGGCAAAAATATTCTTCGCACAAGCCTTCCTACTCACTTTCTCCATTTATTTTTACCGTTATCATCGTCATTCTAAAAGAATAAAATGTTGCTCTCGTTTCTCTCTGTATTGTGTTCTCCGTGTGTAAAAAGTGTTTAGAAAGAAGAATGTAACAGAACTAGAAAGTCGTAGATACAGCAGCAGTTTTACAAGAATTGGGTTGTGTGTGGTGTCGTAATTACATGAGGACTTATTGAACAAAGGAATGAAAGATTTGGCTTTCTCTTTCCATCTCTGTTTCTGCCTCGTTTAAAATTTATTTTTCTACTGCTGAAAATAAATGTAAATTTTATTACTGTTTTTTGCTCCTCGATAAAATGTAAAATTTGCTCTCCCCCTTCTCTCATAAATAGCAATAGTGGTGGTGCGAATTAGTCACAGAATAAATTTCTCTAGTACAAGCTTTTTTGGTTTGAAAGCGATATACATAAAAAATGTGTACAGGTTCCGAGAGCTAAAATTCTTTGAGGTATGCGGTAATAAAGCCAGAGAAAAAGTTTTATGACACCTGCGTCTGCAAAAAAAATTATATGCCACATGAAATACGAATAGAACAAAATGAAAGCAAAACCGCGCGTCGACAGTAAGCAAAAAGCGAAGTGGAAAAGAAAGAGTTACAAAATATGTGATGGGGACATTATTCTTAAGTTTTTTCTTTAGACTTTGCTCTTTTTTTAAACTCCGCTTTCTTCCTCTTCTTCTTCCAATCTCTACCCGTACTTTTCCTGGAAACACGCATTTCAGATGATATTTACAAGGATGCAAACTTGTTCAATCCAGGTTTTCAGAAAATCTACAATAAACTTTTTTTGTTTAGATTCAGAGAGTTTTTGGTATTATGGTATGGTAAACAATGTAAAAAATGAAACCTTATCCAAAAAGCCACAAGATTACATAAATGATATCCCCACTTTTAATCTTCCTGCTTTTTCTTCCACCCGTCTTCGCTGGATTTCTAGGAACTGGCGTCTTCAATGCTAATGTACATTCTAGTTTTGCAAACAAAGCGAGCAATCTCCTTCGGAAATCAGTTTTTCTGTTGCCTGCAGAATGTTTTTTCATTCCCTTTTTTGCTCAGAAAGAAAGACCGCTTTGAGATTAGATGAATAGACCATAATCATCCTCATGAGTAAGTGAGTAGTAACCCATATACATAATTTGGTGATATGCTTGACGGAGAGAGAAGCGGAGAAGAACTGAACTGAGAGTTGGTAAAAGCAATATTAGTAGATATGGGTTTGTTGCTTGCTTGTGTGGGAAAGGATGGTAGTGTTTGGCAAAAAAGTATAAGAGTAGTTGCACCAGGTCTTCCGTCACTCATTTCCTTTAGACACTACAAACTACACCCACCACCATCAACTATAAAAAAGTCACGAGAATGCAAGAAAGAAAAGTAGTGTGGCGGTGGTGGTGACTATCTCGTCTTCTCTAGATTTCTCTATGAAAATAGAATGAATAGAAGTAGTGTGTGGCGACGAGGACAGAGACTGTGATGATGATCAAAAGAGTTCGTTTAGTAAAAGGAAGTAGAGGAACGATGAGCGAACATATAAAGCTGTTAGCTAAAGTTGACTTGAACAAATAATAGTAGAAGTGAGAGAGGAGGAATAAAAGCATGAAAAAGCAGATAGATCCTTGGTGGTGGTATAAAAAAGAGAGAGAGTAAAAGTGAAGGCAAAAAAGAGAGAAGAGAGCTTGGAGCTTAAAATGCCGTAGAAAAGAGCCATCATGCATCAAGTCAGACAATCTTATATATCAGCTTCTCGTCTTTCGCTCATTCTTTTTTTGCGCTGCTTTGCTTTCTTCCCAATAGCCTTGCCTTTGTGTCATGACTTGAGGATAAAATGGCATCGCTGTGCTGTGTGTGGAGCTCCTCTCTAAATGGTCTTCCATCTTCATTGTCAGAGTCACAAAGTTCGTTACAGAAGAACAATTTAGGACATCATTCATTCATTCAACGATCCATGACCATAAGGAGACGAAATGAGGAACGAAGAAGAAACACGCCACCACAAAAAAGAGCACTACGATATAAGTGTCTAAACATATACACTACTAAATATATTATACGAGGTAAACTTAACTATTGAGCACGCACCCTTATCCCATTTTCTCTATTTAGTGAAGTGAAGTTAATATAAAATTATACACACACGTCTTTTCACAACGTTATCATGCTTTGAACAGGGAAGAGAGTGACTTTCTCCAGAAAATAAGCAAACGAGGAAAAACAAAGAATGGAAAATTTACAATATGATAATAATTGGATGCTGGATGCATAAAGACATTTTAATAATGAGCAAGGCAAGTGGAGGAAGAGACAGAATGTTTATTGTCTTGACTTGAGTCTGTGCTTACAACGCTAGCAAAAGAAAGCAGCATGATAAACAGTATGTATTTAAGTCATTAACAACTAAAATAACATTAAAAAGTTAACTGTTAGACTTTTTCTAGGGTTTACAGAGTCTTTCACTTGAATCTCAATTGTCGTATGATAAGTAAGATGATAAAATATCATTAGTTTATTTTGACTTCAAGTACATACATCAATGAACGAATTCATTTTGATGGTTCTTCTTTGCTTTTTCGTAGCGCATTCAAGTAATACAAATTGTGATAATAATAGGTAGTAAAACTACCATGAGTGCTTATTCAATAAAACATTTTTACTTTACGCACAAAATCTAAGACCAAGTAGTTGAAATCATGAAGTTACCAGTACGAACAATACTATTACGAAATTGTTCTTTTTGTTAAAGAAAAGTTTTGGTAAACGAGAACATTCAACAATGTATAGTAAAGGAAATGAAAGTTTGAGTCCTTTATCTCAAAAGAAGATGGATTCGTTAGAGATACGTACTTTCTTTTTTAAATCAAGGACAACTCTTTGTGTTTAGTTTGTAAATGTCACAAAGTATGAACGCAACTCTAAACGACAAAAAAGCATCATGGTGCACTTATCTAGATTAGTTTTTAAAACAAAATAAAATCATTCTGAACTTATATTGCGTGTATTTCGGAATGGATAACAATTTAATTCGGTTGCGGTTAACATACATAACTCCAACAGTATTTGCAGAATTAGTAATAAATAGGTAGCCTGGATAAATTAATAGAATAAATTAATCAAGATAGAAAAAGTCAGACTACAAATCTATCGTTCGAGGATTCGGATGATGATATAAGTTTGTCATTCTCGCCATGTGCAAATATCTAATTCAATTATTATGCTCAGCTGAATATTAAAAAGAATAAAGTTATGCATTCGGGATAACTTATTGTGTTAATGATATATTGGGATGCACCATATTAATTTGACTCTTAATGAACCAGATATACCATCGGTTTTAATTTGGCTGAATTCAAACTAGGAAGTGCATGCATGCTGATCTAATTTCATGCACATGTATTTCGTTTAAATTCAATGAAGGGTCATGAGCTATGATACTTATTTATCCATCTGAACATAATTTAATTGTGCATGAGGATTATTCAGGCAGGTTAAGTACCAAATTATGTCTAACGAAGAGCATTTACGTAATCTTCAAAGGGACGTCCTGATGAAGATATGATTTGAACACAAAGCTCAGATGTGTACAAATCAAATTTTAAATTAACTTTCGATGTTGGAATACAATTTTGTGAAGATGCACATGTGTGGGTCGGATATTTGATTTCGTTACGCTTGTAGCTTAGTTGTTAGTGTCTAATGTATTTTGGAATCAATTTCATGACGTCTGCTTGTAAATATCCTGCTGTTTATATTTGGTTGCATAGTTTACAATGAACAAACCTCACGGCAAAACACTTTACTCATCTCATCCCACGCCAGTTAAAGCATTTTCCAGTTAGTTAGCCTTGTTGCTCACT
>JAQFXM010001203.1:0-34930 GCA_034693345.1 Entomobrya multifasciata
CGTTAGATAAACTAACTTTGATATTTATGACTTCTGGATGGTGACCCGTGACAGTTTTTCGTGAATAACTCCTAAACCAAGCGTCCTAGAGAGTTTTTGAGCACAGAAATGAACTCCTCTCGTCAAGACGCGTTAGATAAACTAACTTTCATATTTATGACTTCTGGATGTGTATTTAAAACACATGTAAAATTGAATATGTATGTATGTGTGTATATTTGAAACGGCATTATGAACAAAGTTTATGGGCATTTGTTCATATTTCACTCGTTAGAATACGCTGCATGTCCATTTATGTACATGCAGCATGGCCATCATATCATCTCAACAAGTGTCAGATGTGCAATGTAAACATTACACTTGTACAACATTACACTTGTACAATATTACACTTGTTGGGCAGCATCAGAGGAGAAACATTATCATCATCATCATGGTAAGTGCAAAATATATTTAATATGTTTGTGCAAAAAATACGCAAAAAAGTTGAATCATCACCATCATCATCTTTACTTTGTTTTCTAGTGCACCAATCTAAATTGTTTCCAGTGCGTGCGTACTTCAGGATGCTGGTTCATCATACCACAACAGAGCATGCCTGGTATTTGCGTCACAGACGCTGAAGTAAATGGAATTTTCTTTCGTGTGAGTGATGCAATGTTATGCAATGCATATATTTTAAAGCCAAATTATTTGGCTATATACTGTAATACATAAATGGAGTCTGCATTTCAATAAAGTATGTATTTTTTGTTGGAATTTTTGTGAGAAGGTAGTAACTTGCAGTTTACTCTGTGAAATCAAATCTGATGAAAACTGAACACTTGCAATATAATATTGAGAACATTTTATGTATGTTTAAATGGGGAAAGCGAAAAAAGCAAAGTCACTACATGAAGAAAAATGGAGAGATTTTTGTATGGAAAATTTAAAAAATTGATTAAATTCTCACACGGGAAAGGGCAGACAATAACACTGACATTGTTGATGCGTTTTGGTTTTGAAAATAATAATTTAAATGAGAAAATTGCAAGTTACAAGATTGTTGAATGTTGTGATACATTCATATATGTATGTATGTATTATTGTTATGATTTACAGGCCATAACAAATGAGGTTGGAGCAGAAACAATGTGTCCAACAACAACAACAACAACTACATCACCTCCAATTTTTCATGCCAATGCATTTTCAGTTGATGATGAGATGGATGGTATGAATGTTATGCAACAATTTAAATATGAAGTTTTATGAAATTTATGCTGTCATTTTATTTTTAGGTCCTAACTACGCTTTGCTTATCCCATTATTGGTTGGAATGGTAATATGGTAATTATAACCATATTTTGTTGCGGTTTGTGTCTGTGGTGCGTTTTACAAGGAATTGTTAGGCGATCCTCGACGCAATCCACCAAATCCACCACCACCAATAGGACATCAAGCGATCAACCTAAATGGATAAGGAGCATTTGATCATGAAAATTATGCTGATGATGAGGAAAATGACATTGTCATTCACATGGAACAACTAAATTTAGGTGCTCCCCCTAATCGACCATTGCCCCCCATTCCTCAAATCCCCGGAAACCCACCCATACCACCTCATCAAATGATCCCCATATTGGACGTAGACGAAGTAGAGCCCCAGCCACAAAGTTGGAAAAGAAAAACCCTTCCTTATCTCCCCGAATTTAAAACAAAATAAATAAAAATTCTTGTTTTTTGTGCAGTGGAACGAAGATACCCTACTCGGCGAAGAAGACGTCCTAGAAGATTTTGACAGGAATAAAAATATATGCATGCAGTAAAGAAGTAACCTTCAACCAAAATACAATTTGACACGTCGTTCTCAGCAATAAATAAAACAGTCTCGTCATCAACAACAACTTCACCCTCAACTGAAACGTTGTCTACTAGTGTTTTACCTATAATTTCAACTTCTACTATTGGCAACATTGATAAAAATACTACACTGATGCCTTCTTATAACATGGATTCACCGTTGGTTTTTGGACTTTCAGACCAGGAAGCAATAAGTACACCTCCTCCTTCTCCTCCAACAACAACAATGACAACAACATCAGCAGCACAAAAAGAAACAGAAAAGTTGCAGGATTCCATTATAGTATCAAAAAAATCAACTTATTCATCCAAACCCAGGCTAGGATTTGTTGATGTTGCTGACATTTTTTACCGTGTTTCACTTTCATACAATTGTTTGCAGGTAATAAGTATTTCAGAATATTAACATAATATGAAATAATATACATACATTGATTAATTAACAAATTTTGTCTTTTTCTACAGAAACATTCTAATGAATCTCTGATACACTCATATGTTTCGAGTCTCTGTGAATTGAATACGCTAACAAAACGAATGGGATTGCGAAAATTAAGAGGATACGACTTTACGTATTTATCCGCAAACCGAGCATTTGACTTTCCTGTCGTCTGCAAGATTGGGAAACGAAATAGGAAAAACTGAATGCAAAAAAAGACGCCAGCAAAAAGGAAGAAGAGAATTCATGACTGGAATCACATACGGTCCCAAGTCTTTTTTCAAGTGTTGTATCAACATGTTTTTATGGGGTAAGTAAATAATTACTGTTTGAGTTGTTTATATTTAACCTTAATTGGGTGTGTTTTATTTTTAGGTAAAAACTGAATACCTAGTCGATCATATCAGTCGTGTACTTTGTGTTGCAGCCGAGAGGTTTCATGTTCTCTTCAGCAAAAAATGTTAAATGTTTATGATACAACCTATGGTCCGGGAACCATTAGTTTAAAATATTCCTACAAGTGCTACTGTTTGATGGAACGCAAACGTAAATGCTACAATTGAATACACCATTTACTTACTATAAATTACATAATCCTAGCAGAGTTTTACATTTACAACAAATTTATCAATAATACCCCTGGTTAAAACATGATAATAATATTATGAATACTTTTAAAACAAATAGTTCTTAAAGATAATATATTTTAACTATTTACAAAATTACTATGTACACATGTATGGATTTAATTAAATGAACATGGGGTTAAATAACATTTTTTGTTGCACTTCATCCAGTGTTCCTTCATTGCACATTGCAAGAGTCCAGTAACTGAATAGCCATTTATTCCAAATTTAGAAAATCTGTTGGAGAAATCACAGTTTAATTTAGCAAAACATTCTGAACAAAATATGCATCAATCGGTCCTAGTGTGCGTTTGATTACATACAATTGAATCCTTTGGGATAATAATCAGATTGTTATTTTGGTAACGATAGTTCGTAAAATAAGTGTTATGTTGATACAGTAATTTTGTCGGTCCGTCACAAATTAACTATGAATGAGTAGCCAAAAGTGTAGTTATTTTTTGCTTATTTTTATTTTTCAATGATAACAGTGACAAAATTCAAATGACATAACACATGCATACTAATGATACAATAAGACAAGTACAATAAAGGAATTTTTTGAACAGATACATAATTCGAAGACATAAATCAAAACAAAATAAATACTTTTCAGATATTTATCACATTTTCGAAAAAAATACGATACTCCGGCGGAAGGAAAGGCAACATTGCACCTAAATTTTCTTTCTTTTCTGCGCTCAACGGTAAAGGGTGAGAGTAGCATTGTTGTAGATCGCTAACAATCGCATCCATAATATTCAAGACATCGCGGTTTTGCATTCGCCTGTGGGGTTGACGGGGAGCATAGAGCGGATGATTCATCCAAGCTTCACATAAATGGCTACTCCGAGTTAAAATCTGACCGGATAGCGTACGGGAAAACTGAGCAATAGCGATTTCACTAACTTTCAGGTTGGGAGGCAAAGGAAAATGAAACTTTAGGGAGTGAATGTTAACTATCATCTCTTGTGTCAGTCTAGTTACATGAAAAGGGTGAGAAGGGCGCAATTCTTCTATAATTTTATCCAGTGCTCTGGAATGAATGCATTAGTTACATGCTTTCTTTTTTCAATCAAACCGAAAAGCCTATCACAGGGCATATAACTATGACCAGACACCAGAAACTTTTGCTCTATCTCAGTAAAAAACCGCTGATTTATCAGATACAAAAACAAACACAGCATTGGGTAATTATTAAATTGTCCTCTACATCTATCTGACCATCCTATTAGTTTATGTTCTTCATAAACGTTAAGTGGTGCGTATCTAGATCGTATGTAATGTAAAAATGCAGACCCCATCTCGTTCACTCCACGTTTAGCCTCTGATTCGTCCCAAAAGTACATGAAGTCTTGGTCATGTTCCCCGTTGTATATGCATAAATTGTGAGATGAAAATTGACGCAAATAATACATATCTTGATATGTCAATGTTGGAGAAAATAGGACCTTTTGCAGGTCAATAACAGCAACGACGAGATTACTGTTCGTACGACTATCGCCAATATCTTCATACATTCTGGCATTGCCAAGATCAGCCTTCATTTGGTGTTCATGCATGTCTTCTGTTGCAATTCTTACTTCATCAGGACTATTGGTATACTGAATACATATTCTTAGCTTATCACAAGTTCTGCACGTGTCGGACTTTGGTTTACTTAGTTTTATCCCAGTCGACAAGAAAATTTCACGATACAGCCACTCCTTACGATTGCCAAATTCCGGGTTTGCTGTTTTCAATTGAGCATACATACGAGAAACCTTGAAATCAGGAGATAGACAAAGTTCATCTCCTGAACGGCGAGAGTAATGGATTGGCTCAAACGTATACTGAAAAATGTGCCTTCGAATAGCGTCACGAACTTCTTGGTCCACAGATTTGTGATGATCGTGCTTCCCTCTTCCATCCTTCACTGAAAAATTGCCATGACCTAAATTTTAAAGTTTGGTTTGTATTACGCCCTTTTTGATTTGATGCGAATCCAAAAATGTCTTCTTGCATACCTCCTTTCGTTCTTCGCTCACACGTAAAAAGTATCTGTTTCAAAACGATATACAAAATTAGTTTTAAAAAACAAAGGTAAAGATTACTTGTGGAAGTTTAAACATTTAAACGAACCTATAACTTTTATAACCACCATTTTGTTTTCTCTCGACTAATCCGAGTAGATAACTTCGCCGTAACTCATACTTCCCCAACTCAAAGTACTTTGTGCATATTTCTTTCTTCTCCTGAACGGACGCATCGCAGCCTGGAAGGTGACAACGTTTAGCACAGACCTTTACCTGAACAAAGTAATATTGGTTATCATAATAATTACGTGTTTAAGTTATTGTAATTGTAATAATAGGCATAAGTTAAATGATGTATGTATAAGCAAAATATTATACCATGCCCTGAGTTCCGAAGGTGCTTGGCCACATTTACCTTCCACTTCGCCATATTAACTTTTCGTTTCTTCTTACGGTTATTAATTGATGCCATTGCAGGAGTTACAGTACAGTTATCCATTTTCAATTTTAATTACAGAATGATTATGGCTTAATTATGAGTGATTTAATTTTAAATGCCACCAAAACCGTATAGACCACAAAAGTATCGCAATATGTCATTACTCGAGCATAAAAATAGTACGAAATAACATATGACCTCGAAAAGGTCATATTTGAATTTTCCCGGAGTATACAGCGACCTTGATGCATGCGTTTTAAAAGTGTACATATTTTTTGAAAATGCACCTAGTAACAAGTAAGGATCTGGTTAGGTTAGGTTTTTTAATACAATATAAAAGTTTTTTACCTCCAATAAAAATTCTTTTTCTAGCACTATAGATTTTGGTTTGGTTGTTGATGCATAGAAAACCAAACTGGCCATATATTTACTAAATTGAAGGTGGCAGTCATCACAGGCTCCTTCCGGTTTAAAGCTGAGAGTAGCAACCTTGTAATTCTCCAGCAGTAAAAATCTAAATAGGGGCAAACAAATTCCACAATTACAATCTGCCATTTTGATATTTCATTATAAAGGACAGCGAGACCAAATGAAAAGGAGATTTTAGTAGTGAAGATGAAAAAAGTGCATGTATAGGTTTAGGTTATTATAGATTATTATTTTACTTGAGCTTAGTTTGCTATGATGTCAGGTTCCTATTCTGCACAAATCGATGCTATCTCATTAGTCTAACATGAGCATAGTTATCTTTCAAAAATTACAAACAATCTGAAAGTACAACAAGCCCAGCTCAGAAAAAATGAATCAATTTTGTTTTACGGGTTTCGTCTACTATCCCTTGTACTATCAAACATCTGACAATTACAGTCAGGGCCCAGCACTCAACAGTTCTGCTTTTACCGTAGACCCGTACACTTTCCCTCCCGGGTCCCCCAAGTCAAGCAAATATACAAATATTCAGCTAGGCTGAAATAAATGATGGGGTATTATTTGAATGAATGGGGCATAACAAAACAGTTACTTGTGCAATGAATGAGGGAAAAACGGTTACTTTGTCGCTACATTTTTATGCCGTTTTAAAAAGCAACCAAAATTTAAATAAATAAATAAGCACTAATTAAGCACCTATATTTATTTTGGCGCCCAGCATCTCTTAGCATGGAAATGTAGTGATATGAAACACGAAAGCACGCGAATATGGTAAAAGTATGGCCAAAACACTTGGTGGTACCGAACCAACTAATAATTTACGATTTTTTTTCGCAGTATGATTAAAGAAACATCTTAAAGACATATAAAACATGTAGGATTCTTTCACAAAACAAGGCACCACAAATGTTTAAAATATATTTTTTACATGTGAATCAATAAGGATTCCACAAATTATTTTATAAAATGATAACACACATTCGCATTCACTTTTGGATAAGGGTTTACTAATCGTAGCAAGGGAAGTTTTTAGATTTTTGTGAGCATCTAAAACTACTTGATATGATTCCTCCAAATAAATTGAAGTTTCAACATTAGATAAATTGAATATTTTGCTGTTTTCAAACTAAATGATTTCATTTCCTTTAGTATAACATGGTGGATGCGTACAATATCTTCGATTGAACTTCTTTTGTCCACTACAGTAAAAGTATCTACGAATGCAATTACATGCAACACTTTTTAAATAGAGATAAAAACATTCTAAATGACAAAAATTATCCTTTGTAAAATCTACAATGTCGTCATTACAATTTTTACACATAAACTCCGCCACGATGTCAAAATAAAGTCTTTTACATAAACAAGATTCGCATTAGCATATTCTACATATTTTCGAAGAAGGGCTACTTCGGCCAAAAGTTCTAAGTTATACCCTGGCATTTTGAAACATTACATCCAAAATGCATAGGGACCACCTTGTGCAAAATTAACAATTCTGCCAGCCTTTAACTATATTTTTGTACAAATATACAGTTGTGGATGCAAAGTTCAAACGAGGATTCCGTTGATGTCCTAAAAATATTCGCAATCCCTCTAAAATTTCATCTTGCACATCAACAATACATGTAAAACACGGAATGTGTTGTCTGTGTTGTTTTACAGTTTAATTAAATTCTATTTACATTATCATACACGGGTTTAACTTTTTCAATAAAATTACCAATAAGAGGTAATACTTGAGTGGTGTGTTTATACTTGTTTAAAATGCATAAACAAAAATTGCATAAACTTTATTACGCAAATTTTGCATTTTTGTGTTGCAACAACCCTACTGCATTCAATTTCAATCTGAACTATTAAACTAAAATTGTTTTTAATTAAATCAAAATCGCAAATTTCATAATATTATGTTACCATGAACATGAACAATTCACACATACATTCGCTACAACAGCATAAATCCATGCTGCCAAGTTCAAGACATGATAAGCAGGTTCTAAAAAAACTAACAATCCAGTAACGACTGAATCTGTTACTACTGTTTCCTGAGGAGAATCCACCATTTTCGAATTCGAAATCTTCTATGCTGACACATGTGCCATTTCTGGTACAAATTTAGAATACGAGTAATACCGTCTTCATCTGAAGCGACATACGTCGTTGATGATTCTATATAATCATTCACAAACTTGGTAAAGCACTTTTCACACTCGTCTTTGTAAATGTATGCGTAATATTTTAACCATGTAGAAGTAGAGCTATTCCCACACTCGGGAACATCTACACCTAAATTTTCATGACTGTTAAATTCATGCACAAGTTTCTTTTTCCAATGCATTTCCTTTAATAAGTGAGTGTATGTGAAATCACTCTCTCTATCTTGCTTGATTGCATGGTCTGCCGTGTCCATTGTTATCACCGATCTTTTCACTATCAGAAAGATGATTCAGAATATCCGACAAAGCAGACTCTGTTTCTTTTTTCTGTTGTTTCATATGACAACATAAAATAAATTTATGTGCAATCAAATAAATTCAATGAATGAATTCATAAAAATATTGTGAATTTGAAAACGAAGGATCAAATAATGCTTTGCAGCTGCCAGCCAATAGCAAAAAGCACTAGCTACATGTGCCAGTGCTGTGAGTTTCTGGTACTTCTAGGCTAACTCTAAAATTTGGAGTGAAACAACCACCTACTTTGTTGTGTCTTTTTCTAAAAATTCGTCCTTTTTTGCTGTTGAAATGTATTGCCTTGTCTTTTCCCTTTCCGTGCAAGTTTCTTTTCATCTCTTTCATAATGCCAACATCATTGTACAACAAAGTAATAATATAATTTGAAAGGTTGTAATTTGATTTGTTTTTAGATTGACTTGCGTTTTTACCAGAACCACAACAAACTAATGATGATGAGTTGTTTGCCAATATTTCTTGTTTTTTGTATACTTTTGCTGGTGTGTCATTAATGCGCAGACATTCCCAATTAGTTATTGCTCTTTTCACAACTATGCTTCCTAATGGTATTTCTGTTGTGGAGTTTAAACAGAGGTAATCAAGAGGGCCAATAGAGTAAACGAATTTTACATATGCCTTTGAAAATTCAAGGCAGTCAAAACATGTATCAACTCTTGACACTGAAAAAGCAGTAGAGAGCGAAAATATTAAAAATAATATGGCATTCATGTTAATCTTTTTTTGATTGATGTTCTGTGATTTTGTCTTTCAACTTTAGAATTAAGTAAACTAATTTATCACTGTATCCCTCTGAGTGAAACCCACTTTTTAAATAATTTTCACAAGACTTTTCTAGCTCACAGTCATTGTCAAGAACTAAATTTAAAAATTTAACGGGTTGTGTTTCTGCTACTAATATTGTAAAATGATCGAGATAAACATAGCATTTCATGCAAGATGCAAGAAAATCTATAACTATTAGGTTGTCAGTGCGAGGTGTAATTTGTAGACAGTCAAGAACTTCCTTTGCGAAAAATCTTTTCAGTAAAATTAATGACGTGTATTGAAATAGCGTGACTTGTTGTGATAATTCACCTGGTATTTTATCTGCTTTAAAATGAAGCTTTGGGAATACTTTAGTAACTGTAATCATCTTAGTTCGCTGTATTGACGGCACATATTGTTTTTTTTACAAAATATTATATTTTTTAGTTCGTCTTTTGATATTACGTACACACATACTTTACCTCTCGAAATAAAATCCAAAAGTTGTTCTAACTCTACGTTATCCATGCTTATGAAATAAAGACATTATTTTTATCTACGCTAATGAGCTTTGGGCTCGAGAAAAATACTAAACAAATGAGATTCTCTTCCGTAGCTGCGGAAAATGAAAGTTGAATTTTGACCGGATTTTTTAATCATATATCTGTCAGATTTATGGTTATTATACGAAAGAGGAATTAAAATTTTTCCTGTGTTGAGAAATTCATTTAAGCCGATATTTGGGGTTGTGCCATCTTTTCTTTTGAAATTTAGTAAATGGCGATATACTTTCACATATAATTTGTTTGCCTTTGAAATTTCAAGATGTGGAAATAAAACATTTTCACCATTCAATAATAATAACACACCCAGGTTAAAATCAGAAAATGAAAAGGGACTTTCGTCCGCCACGCCTGTATATGATGTGGTTTTTACCAAGCCAATTAAAACAAAAGATGGTAGCTCATTGAATAGAACCTCTGAAATGTGCTGCAAGTTTCCCTTTCCGACCGAATAAGTGATCGTATCATAATCTGTATATGGAAATTTAAATGGCTGTCCCTTATTCCAGATTAGTTCGTGATTTCGATGAATTTTTGTGTGTACTTAATGCCTTTTTACGTTTAAATACGTATCTGAAACTTATAACCAAAATGTCTCATAAGATGTACTTATAATTGATATGTAAGACGGTGGCACAGTTTGAAAATTAAGAGACGTCTTATAAGAAGGACTACTTAACAACTCTTGATCTTCTAACTTTCGTTTCTTTGCTCCTTCCATTTTACTTTTTTGTTCGTTTCACGGATTTACTTGGGTTCTTTTTCTTTCCTTTTCTGTTGCTTTTTTCCCTTTGGAGGCAACTGCACGTCTCTTGCGATGATGACCTACTGACAATCCTTTTATAGATTTGTGCTTCTTCCGACCCTTACCTACAACCATGTTTTTGGGCTTTCGTTTTCCTTTACTTTAAAGTGATTTCCTACTACCTAAAGGCAATAAATCCTCTGGGAGGTGGGTACTTGTGTTTCTTTCTGTGTCCATTTTATCTGTCCAGTAACATTTGCGTTGCTCATCACATTTTATACCTTTTATGTCTTTCGTACTCATGATGGACCTATCATTTCAAATTGTAATGTAACCGTAGTGGGAACTAGATGATGATTAACTGAAGAACCCTCATCAGATTGGATGTTTGTTTCAATGTGATCAACTTGCTCAATTGCTTCTGTCTTAAATAATATTGGTAAAATAAAATAAATTAATTATACCTGTTTACGGTAGCCAATATAGGAAGCTCTTTTCCTGCGTAATCTGGTGATTCTGCCAAATTACAAAGAAAAACCAACTTTGATGAACTTCTAATTGAAGCAGAAATAAAATCCTCAACTTCGCCTGGATTTAAAATTTTACGAGGAACTTCTATCGTTCCACTTCCACTTAAATAAAAATTGTCGTCCAAACCAAAACATCGACTCAAAAATCTTAATAAAATTAAACGCTTATTTTTCGGGTGATTTGATATGATAATTTATTTGTACCTGGTACAATATGCAATGCAACGTTGTGCCCTTATTCAAAAAGAGTCCCAACAATTTCAGATGATAACTCTTGTAGTGTTGGTTTTTCCCGTTTCGGTGGATATTGGTTCAAGTTCGAATGTTTCTTGATGGTATTTATACATATTTATAACGCCCAGGCTTAAATTGGGGTGTGTTGCAAATGAATTCAAGTTGTCATTTATGCCTAGATCATTAGTAAATTCACCAGAATCAAATACATGATTGGAAAAACCCAAAATTGTGTTGATTGGTGAAGGTATTGAAAGTTTAAAGCTGCCAGATGAATTATATTTTATTTTGATGCTGTTAGTTTTACCCGCAGCGATTTCGGATTCAATTTAGCATGGAATTTTTGATTGTTTTTTTAACTCGTTCAGGGAAAATTATAAAATCTGCTAGTTTTTTATAATTTAAAACTACTGACACGGCATTTATTGTTGTTGTTTGTATAACAAGTTCATGATCTGAATTGTGCTCATTAAAAAAGTTTCTATTTTCTATTTTGGTATGAACTACAGGAAGATAGTTGGGTTTCTCAAAATTATCGGTCACATATGCGGATGACTTACAATCCAACTTTGTAGCCCGACAGATTGAGCACACTTTGAAAGTAGTTGCGGAAATGGTATGATGTGGTTTTTGGATACCTGTCTGTGCAGAGATTAGACTGCACAGAGTATGTGAATGAATGACCCGTGTTCATGTGATGACGTTAAACTGAGCTCTTCTTTTGTAAAACTTGAACTTACTGGAATTCCAGATTCTGTAGTAAGCAAATAAGACCAAACCGGATAGGTATCTTTCAAAACAGAAATGACGTATTCTTCTTTCGAGAAGGCGGCTTTATAGAAGTTTTGAAATACAATCCTACCTCAATTCAAACGTACTTTATCTCCTACTGAGAAAACAGGTGGTGCTCTCGGTTTTTTAATTAACCTTTCATACATTTTGGCAAAGACTTGCCCTTCTACTTTATCATTAACTTTGTTAGGCTCTATACCTGTCACAGTGTGCTACCTATTGTTATAAATATCTGTCAATAATTTTAAGGCATCTATGTATTTTTGGTATTTTTTACACTTAAATATTTAATAAATAAATATACAAATTAGATTTGAAATTTTTTATAGCATCCTCACAATATGCACTTTTCTGATTAGTTTTTGATTCATAAAAATTGATCTTATACTTTTTCATTAGGTCAATCATTAGCTTATCACGAAATTCCTTTCCGCTGTCTGTAAGCCAATTAGCGCCAGCTTTTGGATTTAATTCTTTAATTGCAATCTTCATGCCTGTAACGGCATCATTAGCACTTTTACTGCTCAAGCCAACAACTGACAACTTTTTTGAAAACTGATCTAAACTAACAAGTAAAAAATGCACTGATGAATTGTATCTTGCTAAATCACTGACATCAGCTAGGTCACTACAAAAACTTGTCCTGGTTGTATGTATAATATATGCAGGTCGACTGTAGTGGCGCCGAATACGCTTATGCATGCTATAAGTATCAATTTTTTCTAATGATTTAGCCAATTTCCTTGTATTTAAAGCTCCCTTTCGGCTTTTTAAAAACTGCTTTATAGATGGAAGCGCAGTAGATGGCTCTCGTAAATTTTGCCATATCCGGGAAACTTATCTATCTCCCAAGACTACTTTTTCTTTTTTCCTTTTTTAATGCCTTTAGCTTTCGTCTTGCCACTGCAAATAATAATTCAGTTGGAGTATTAATTCTTTGTAAATATTGGAGGAAGTTATTAATTTGAACGGGTGGTCGTTTTGTCCCAACTGCCGTGAAGTGAACAAAGTCAAAAATATCAAACTGTGTTTGCATTTCAGGTATGATTTCATCAACTATTCCGATTGCATTATAAGAAAGGTTGTGTTTTTCTAAATATAATAACAATTTTCCACATTTTTGCTCTGCTAGTTTGGGTAATTCCAGTAATTTAGCCTCTAGTTCTGCTTGGCTATTCAAATGACGATCATATAGATCTTCACTAACAATGTAATATTTATTGCTATGAAGCATTTTGCACTGCTAGCATACATGTATTCATAAACATATGTAAAACAAAAAAAAATTGAACTGTGGTTGCGGCATTTCGCATAGAGTTAATACTTTTCAAAATCAATTTGTTTTGAACAAGTTTATATTTATGTCAAATGTCGATGCAAGTAATTCCTCACCTAATCTGCTCACTAGCTGCCGCAATAATGAAACTCTTGAATGTATTTTTATTGCTTTTTATATTTCGTTTCAGAAAGTCAAAATCTCTGATAAGCACATCCATATTACCTTGGCGTGTAAACACAATTACCATCAATAGGAAAAACAAAATCCCTGACACGGCAAATTTCTGGTGTATCTGCTTGGTTAACTAAAACAAATGTCGAATACCTTTGTTTATTCACAATTTAGTCGTACGTTTCTTGCAAAAACCTCCAATGTGTTGGATTATTGCTTCTAAAAAATACATAAGCTGCGCTTTGTAAAATGTTTTTTAAAAGTAAGAAGTCTGTGTTGTATGTCAGCACTTGCAGTTTTTTTGGTGGAAGCATTTGTCTTAAATAAATTACTGTGCACTTATTATGATGGGATCTGTTTACTAAAAAAATAATGATATATTTTTGATCGGAGAACCAAGTCTCAGTAAGGTAATCATCAATTACTAAGCAAGCATGGGTGTGGCCTTGCGACAGCTCATTTTCTAGATCCTTTTTATTGTCAACAAAAACAATAGATGGATCTAATGACTTCAAATATATCTTGGTCACACTGATAAAAGTAAATAGTTTTGTCGATTTCTTTCGTAAATAGTTTGTTTATGTTAAACAATATATCGACTGTGGTAAATGATTTGCCAGACTGGGTGGCACCAATAATTTGAATATTGCAAAAATCTGCGAATTTCAAGTTAAATGGACCATGTACTTGTTTTTCCATTTCTAATCAGCACGTTTCTATGTCTTTCTGTCAAAAAAGGGCTAATTATGAATTCAATATCTGAAATACGTTGATTATATCGATCCCTATCTGCCATTATTCTGGCTGCATCTGAACGTCTATAATTATACCATTCTTTACTTTCAGACATAAAATATACAATGTCATGGAAAAAAACTTACGCTTCGTCGCTTCTCCGTGGCCAAATAACTAATTTGCTTATGCTACTTCCATTTATATAGAGTTGTACAACTATCCAAAATGTCCTAAAGGATAGGATTCATAACTACCATTTAAATAAATTCTTTGACCATCAGAAATTAAAAAGAATTTACGTCGTTTTTCCCTTTCAAAAACAGAAAACACCTTATTTTCTAGTAGTGAATATGTATAATTACCATCATCAATTTTGTTTACAATTTGTCTGTACCTCTCATGCAAAACCTGTAAACTCTTTCCTCTTCCTTTAGACACTTGCAAGAGGCATAAAGGGCATTATCGTTCGTTGTGCAGTGTGCATTCATTGGGGTCAAGTGATAAAATGCTCCTCTGTTTTGGACGAAGTCCAATAAAAGATTTCATGTATAAATCTTCTTATTTTAATGTCAAACGATCTGTTATTTGATAATCACGATATAAACTATGCCACTTTGGGAGATGTGAAAAATTAATAATGTCTTTCAAAGCAATTAAACCATTATGAAACTGTTCTTCATTGCACTTTATGTTTCTCTGTTTCTGCCGCGGCTAGTGCTACTTTGTCTTTACCAAACGCAGGTAAAATTTAGTATGTATCATATATATGGAACTTCGATTGTAAAAGAATATGGTTACCTATTAGGAAATTATTCACAACTAAACTTTTCCTTTTTTAAGCACACCATCATCACTTCAGACGATAATGATACAGCATCAATCATATCACTACTAGATAGGTACTTGACTGCTTGTTTCTCAGAAGTACATAGTATGGTTCTCTCGTTTACACACTTGCTTATAAATTTTCCAAAGCAGTTCTTCAGCAATCCCTTTGCCCACATAAATTCTAACTTTGTTGAGGCATTTTCTCGAGCACGAGCATACATTTTTCAACAAAATCCGACATGTGCCTTTTGGTAGTATACGAAATGATAACTTTTATGCTTTTAATTTCCATATCCAACCCTACAAAAAGCCGAAGGGTTTTATTATTGAGCCAGCACTCGGACTTATCATATTGATTTTATGATATCCTGTGAACGTTAATGGACTCACAGTCATTCCGTACATTGTCATTACACAGGCAGCCAACGTGCTTCGTCCTTGTTCTTAGGATAGGTTAGTGAACAGCACATAATGAGCTATATTTCATTATCATCATCAAATTTATCAAAGTCCAAAGATCTAATGTCATCATCACTATACAAATGGTAATCGGAGTATGGTATAAAATCGCCAAGTAAAAATCCATAGAAATTTGAAAAATCAAGAGAGAGTATTTGAGTTTTCTCGCCGTTTTTGACATCAACATCGCCTAAACGCGGAGAGACTGCATCGCAAACTCTTATATTAACAAAGCTCAAACCACTCAGGAGCGACTTTGACAAATGATTGTAAATGTTGACGTCACGTAAAGTGAAGTAATCACTTTTACTCACATAGTGTGCACATCCGAATGCAAAGCCAGCCTTTGTAAAATCATAAAAACCGTGACACTCAAAATTTTTCATTCACCAGTCTCCATATGACTTCAAAAAAGCTTGTGTACTCCATACTCCATATGTATTTGCTTTTAAGGCTAGCAAGGCATACTCATAAAGATTTTTTCTCTCTAGAAAATTATATTATAGAAATTGTTTAAACTCACAGTGGGGTAGGAAAGCACAAATCTCATTACATCATAAAAATCCCCAAAATCTTTTTTCATGAGAAAAAAGCAATCATAATCACTCTTCTCCATCAAATCATACCACGACAGTGATAAGTGCTGTTCTAAATCTACAAATACAAATTTATTTTTTATGATGATTGCAAGAATGCTATTAGAAGCGCGGTATGGGATAATAGTTATGTCTTTAAACGACTCCTTTGATATATTGCCTAATATATATCGTGCATTTTTGGACAGCCCAAAACACCAAATGTATGCAAGTCGTTTTGGGTATTTCAGCTTGTTACAATAGCTGCAAATGAATCTGTTTTTCTCCAAAATATGATGATTTTGATCAATGGTTATCCTGTTCGTTTCATTTATTTCCCTTTCATGATTCTTTATGAATATTATACATAGGATAAATCTCCAGTCAAGCCAAACAGCTTAGACTGGATGGCGCATATACATTTATTTGAATGGGATAGGGCCAATGTGAGCATCCAAGTAAGTAGAGCAAGTTTACTGGGAAATGCTCTTTGCAGGCGGTTGTGTGTGTTCAGGAAGGTGACTTATGACAATTCACCAAACAATTGTTTACGCATCATTTTTCAAGCATAGTGCATTGTTCATTGTCAAGCTACGCTCAGTCTGAAAGTTTTGTTTAAAGAATACGCATCGAGAAAGGAAGTCTCTCCGACTGACCACTGGTCAACTAAATATGTAAGTAAGAGTCATTTTATAAAAGTGAAGTTCATAAAGCTAATTAAATTTGGAGGAAGTTAGAAGTTCACATCAAAGCAGTTTATCATTTGTGGTGAAATGATTCTATAATTTTCAGAATACAATGGTTCAACCCATATTCTGTGAAGCCCAAACAGTGGCAATATCCAGTCAGTTTCCATGGGAATCTAAATAGGTATAATATAATTGCATAGTAAAACTTAAAACCGATTTAAATTGATTGAGGCTTCGCAGTAAATAATGTGAATACTAATCGTGTGGTGGTTTCATTTTATAGGTAGTTCTCAGACTCACCTCCACCCACAATCCCTAATCATCCCGTTCCTCTTTGAGAAGGAAGCCAACCAGTTACCGTGGCACTTTATATTAGTGGTACGTAATGCATATCATGTTAAATGAAATAGTTAACAAATTGTCATTTAGTCATGGTCATAAACTAACTGTTTAAGTAACATGGAAATATTATTCTAATTTTCCACAGCCACCTCTACCTGGTCATACCTGACGATTTGAGTTTTAGTATCATCCTCCGTGTAGTGTGCAAGACCTCAACCTCAGCCAGTATCAGGTGTCATCGGTCAAGTCTCAACCTTTATGTCTTGATTTGTATGAACGGTTATAATGAGAATGGCATTATTTGGGATGGGTTTTGCATGAGGTACAGTACGGATTGCTGTACTCTCCACCGCGTCGGGTACCCTCAAGTTAATCTCCTTGAAGCACAAGGTGCTGATTCTTGAGGTGTTACTGTTCATAAAAGTTTGGGGGTTTAGGTGGGATCATACTAGAATTCCATTCACTATTTGGTATAACATTTAAATTGGTAAACTGGGTTCACTCAGTCATTAAAATAGACTAGTGTTGTTGACCTTTACGTCACTCACTTAATTGAGATGATGCCCAGTTGGGTAATAGTACTTTATGGGTTTTAATTTAGAAATTGAATAATTAATCCTAGTTTTAACCAACATTGTAATTTTAACATTTTAACGTAATTATGAGTAATGAAAATATAGAGTTCTACTTATTGTATAATATGATGCAATGATTAGTTAACAAGGTCGTTAACAATTTTAATCTTGAAGTAGTATTTTACTTATTATGTGAATTGAGTAATGAGGATTAACATTTAATTTGTACTTCATTAGAATAAATGTCAGAAATACTAGTATCAACATATAGCTTTTAATCTTTTGTTAATTACTTTCGGATAATCACATACACCTGTACTTTATTAGCATTTGGGTTATATCATTCGCAATTGGTGTTACGTCATTATATTATACCGAACTATCCCCGTATACCCAATAGTAGTGTAAGGCTGAGAGCGCACAGAGACTTTATCGCTTTGTTATATGATTTCATGATCATCATCCCAACAGTAGATCACGTGTTTCCGCAAGACTTTTAACCCTTTACCAAATATCGCTCGGCATCACTACATGTTTAACTTACTGTTTGTCATACACATTATTGGGTGTTGTGCATTTCTGTATACAGATCCACAAAACTTGCCAAACCCCAATATATCCATACTTTTTCACCCTGAAGAATGCCGGCTCATTAAGAATTACAGCCCAATGTAATGAGGATTTAAACCTTTTCTACTGTTTCTATCTAAATGACTGCGGCAAAGAAGCAATAAGTTAATATGCCTGGTAGACTGAACTTAAGTGGTTCTTATTGCTATTACTTGATTCTCATTTTTCGAAAATTTCCACACAGTGCGTGAAACAGAATTACTTAAGTACTTAAGTGCAAGGATTGTCAAGTCACCCTCATATCGCAATTCTGAATATTTAGGAGGTTTTTTACTATGTAGTCTAACCGTGTTGACTCGTTTTCAAGTTTCCTATTTATCATTTGCTTTTCATAGCCAGTTGCCTCAAAATAATTTTTTCCACTCACTTCTGACTTGATTTCTGATGCATATAATCCAATTAAAGAAGCAACATGGAAGCAGTTTTTCCTGACTTTTGGGTTTATGAACCCTTGCCTTTTCTTGAGTGGGCCTGCAGGGAGATATGATATATCTTATCTTTGCTTATATTTAATAATAAGGAAGGTGAATTTTTCACATCTAACCATTGATAACCCACTTATGGAGTGGGCGAGAATATTAACCAGACTTTCAATATATGTAATTGCATTTTTATTGCTTATTTCTATTTTATTTGTTATCATCAGAGAGCGGAATCTTATGATTTTGCATACTCAATATAGTTCGTCCAGTTAACCCGACGTTTGGGCACTAGACGTTTCACATGAAAACAAGAATTTTCATGAATTTGTAGAAAAAATTCGAAGTTGGAACCCTTTTTCAGGCATAATTGGGCATTTACGAACCAAAATTTGGTTAGAACAGTTTTAATAAATAATATTAGAATTACTATTGGCTCTTTAGTGGCTCAAAAAGTGTTCTACGCATGGTCGCAAGCTTTTCAAGTGTGTAATATAATGCGGTAAAATGTTAAATATTAGGTTTAAACATGAAATATTCATTGAAAACATCAATTTCTAGGGTTCTGGTAAATTTTGAAGACAATTGAGACCGATTTTCACTACAATTGATTTTTTTCAACCCCGAAATCTCAAATTTAACTTGCATATTTACTTGAATATTTTGCCCAAAATATCGTGCATATTGCATACATATTTCAGCCGTCTATCTTATCTATCTCTTAGGTTATCATGTATTAACAAATCTGCTACTATTTTTACTTTTATGCTGCTGTGGTATTTAACGTATGAACGACGCAAGGAAAAAAAGGATCTTGTATAGAATCTAATGCATCTCACATGAAAGTTTCTGTGAAAATGTAACTATATGATGCTATTGTATCAAAAAATGACTGCGATTCTTTCGTGAAGAACGGGTTTCCATCTGCGTCTGTGGTTTCTTGTATAACTGATCTCCCGTGACCAACAATTGTAGATGATGATGATAGACATGAATGAAATGCTTTCAAGAAAAATACTCTGGAGCAGATAAAACAATTATAAAGTTCGTCTACATGGCTTTCTAGTATGTCAATGTCGTTAGTAACAAAATTACAAATGTTACACCGAATTTTTTTTTAAAGATGTAATTTCTTCATTTTAAATATATTTTATTGTGTTAAGACATAAAAACACCAAATTTTTGAAATTACAAAAAGGAACTTTTTAGTTCACGTGAAAGTTCCCGTAAACGTTAATTTGTACCATTGTACTTGTCCATCAAGCCGCTGTTATAAAGCACCAGTTTTTCAAACCCGCTCAAGAGCTCATCCAGCTGCTCCAAATATCGCTGGATTATATATTTTGGGTTTTCCAGTTTTTGGTAGTATGCACAATCGACACATACTTTTCTCATGTCACACCAAAGTGCACCCGTGTTCAGTGTGAAGACCACCTCACAAATGTCACAACGAGTCATTCTGTTCATCTTTCACCAGACAAGATTTTGTTTCTTTTGGTGATTCAATTACAAGGTCGAATCTTGATCTAACGAGTGACAATGAAGTATATAGCCTGGGATATTGGTACGACAGATGCGATAAATTTACGACAGCTTTGTCAAGAGTTTTTCCTTGTGCACGATGATGAGTTAAAACTTTTGCTGGAATAAGGTCGTACTTTGTTATTGTTATTTTTCTGTTATGGTGATTACAGTAGCTTTTTTCGGTAGTAGGGACAACTGGGACACCACGAACGAACTCGTTGTCAAGAACAGGTCCAGTATAACTTGTGAAATTACAAGTTATGAAAACTGGAAGTTATCGGTTCTAAAATATATATCAACAACTTTTCCTTCACTTCCGTTATAGAAAGATTTCTGTACCACAAAATTACGAGTGAGCACTATTTCAGCTCCAGGATAAATTTGGGTAAGTCTTCTTTGCACAGCAGACACTCGGGTTTTATAATAGCTTCTATTTTGATAGCAGGCAAGTTTGATTTTTTTTAAAGAATTCTAGATGTTTTGAATGGCAAAGTGCATAAGTAGCATATAAATGTACTTCGTTTTCAAAATTAAGTAATTCTGATGAGTCGATATTCATGCTTCTTCTCTCTTCTAAAAGATTGCAATCTTCAGCAGTGACGGATTTAGAATGAATCCGAGAAAGAACTTCCGCAAACGTTTTATCTCCTGACTGCCGCACTATCTCTTTCATGGCTAAAAAGTCGTCTGCTGTTTGATAGAATTGAAGTCCATTTAAAGTATACTCGTTCATATCATCTCACGGAAGAGTCCAAAGGGCAAAATCTGCGGTACACGGGATTTTTTTTTCATCCCCGAGTAATAATAGAGATATACATATTCTCTCGTTAGATGTTTTAATCAAGGCGATTCGCCTTAAAATCATCCAAAGACAACTGGCAGATACCAAGCGGAATTCATCAATAATAAGTAAGAGGCAATTTGCAAACCTCACCCTTAGTTGATTACTAATGGGCAGTGTCGTCATTAGATGATAGGGAAGGCGGAAAGAGAAAATCGACAACAATGAATGTATTGTCATAGAACTGTAATTTTGTGCAGCACTAGCTGTGTATGCATATATTTTAAATTAATGTTTTCTTGTAGAAATGTGGTTTTCCCTGTGCCACTTGGGGCATTAATCATTGTAACTATTTTTTGCCAGCCACAGTCTGTTTTGCTATGTCAATTAACTTTGTTAGACACTTTCTTTGGCATTTTTATAATGGTCTCAACATTAGCTGATGGGGAAATGGCCGATAATAGCTGGTTTTTCTGACATTTTGCAAACACTCCACATAATATTTAATGTTTTTTTATACTTTTCCCTTGCCTTTTCTCTGTCGTAAAAATCTATCTTACGACTGCCGAGATCGGCCATTTTAAGTTACTAGTGGACCTGAGTCTAAACACAATAAAAGCACATTGCACTCATAGAATACAAGAAAAATCTTATATAAAGGGGAAGTAAATATCTTTGCAGGCTTCATTTTTCGAATTCCTTGTCCTACCACAACAGAAAAATTATTTCCCTAACCAAAATGGAAAATAAACGAGGAAACAAAGCAGCTTCTACAAGTAGAAGATTTTACGAGCATTTGGATGAAGATCACAGCGACGTCATTCACGAAAAGGAAAACGTGTTTGGCTTCACTACTTCTACTCATAAAAAGGTAGAAATAGTACAGCCAGAAGAGAATCAACTTTTTTGGAAAAGTAACCAAGTTTTAACCATCGGGAATAATTTACTTGTAAAACGATATGGAAGTGGTACTCAAGATTTTGTTTACATTCAACGTTTGAATGGAAATGCGAAGCAATCAAAATTTAAATTCCCTTCTTCGCTTATTCTTGTTCTTTGAATATGGATGAAGGAAATCGTCAACCGTGTCGAAAAAGATGAGCAGGGGAGAGCTACCCTCAAAGGTATACCAAAAGCGGGCGAAGTTGACTTCAAAAAAGATTAATTTTGGCATGGAAGGGAATTATTAAAAATTCAGCGATTCAGTACGGGTTCAAGGTACGTCTCTGGAACGAGATAAATGAAGATTTTCACCGTAAAATTGTTGGTGATGATGGAAACTCCGTTACTTGGAAAGGGAGCATGTGTGCCATCAGTTTTGACAACTTTAAAGAGTTGTACAAAACTTTTATCAAGATTAACAATGAAGACGTGGATGACGGGGAGTAGAAGTCGACTGTGACAGGAATATTGCGCATGGAAAATAAACTTAAATTGGAAATTCAAAAAAATTACTGTAGTTACAAGACCTTAAATATTTGGTCAAATTGTTATTTATATGGTTTGGATAAAATATTAGATGATAGAGGGTTTATATTTTCCTAATATGTATTTTACTGTAGTACACATTTTTATGATAAGATCAAGAAAGATTTCAGGTTGAAATAATTATGCATTTTATTTTATGGTATTTGTATGTATTTTCCCTAATATTATTAATATTTTGATTTGGGGTAGAAATAAAAAGGTGGAAATTGTAAAGAGATTGTAAGAAAATGGAAAGAAAAGAGAGTAAATAAACAAATTGTATGATTACCTTTATCGTGTTGTTACTGTATCACATCATTCATCAGTCATCAGTCATCTCAGCCACGAACATGTTGATTGCTTACACGGAGAAGGGTGTACATCATCAATAATGGCTTCGGCCAACTTACGCGTAGTAAAGAAGCAAATAAAAATTATTGATTACATCTCACAAAATACTCAAGAATTAAACACAGATTCACACAATTTTTGAATCAATTCACCAGCACAGCAAAAAGTAGCAAACGTAAAGCACCCATCATGAATAATTTTCAGCCAGTTTAAAATTCGGTTGAATTTTAAATGCACTCGGGAATAATATATTTTGGCACAAATATATGGTCAAGTAAATTTTGGTTTGTGAACAAAAACTTTTCTGAGACTATCCAGAGATTTTTCCGAGATGCTGCTTCTTCCTCTTTGAATTCAATAATGATGCAGTTCAAAAATGTACTGCAATGCAACTCAACCACAAATATAAATGCAAGCAGAACCTTTTCAAGATGATGCTTCTTGCTTCCTGAAAAGGCACTTAGAAATGCACTGTAAACCCATAAACTTAACCAACACAAAAGTAAGGATGCATGTGTGTATGTTTTCATTGTCATTTATTTTGGGTACAGGCTCCTTTCTTTATGCTGTGAATAGAGCAAAGAGCTAATGAATAGAACTATAAAAATGAAGCTGTCTCTATTCTTCTATAATGGTACTTTGGGTTCCATAAAACTACCCAACAACATATTCATATTGTTTTCATGTTTGGACGCATTGGGTTTAATCTTTTTTAGTATTTTCACATGCATCGTATTCTATCCAGAATATTTTGAACAAATCCTCATCGTACTCCCTAGCAAGAATACTTTGTAGCACCAACGTTTTCAAGATGCGGCTTCTATGTCCATCATTTACTTCTAAATGCATTATGCGAATGCACTGTAAATGAACGAACCGACCTAAAAACAATTACTTATGACTGTATGAATGCACCAACTTGGGTACAAAATCCTTTGCTCACGCTTTATGCACAGGTGCTATGAAAGGACAGACAGAAAACAAATGAATTGAACCATAAAAATGAAGCTGTCTCCATTCTTCTAAAATCGTAGGCTCCATAAATCTGACCCACAAAATATTCAAGTTGCTGTTATTTTTGGGTGCAAGGTGCTAATCCAAAAGTTTAACATACACGGAAACTTTTTTTGTTCATGATGTCATTTCAAACATACATACATACATACATATTCAACTTTACATGCATTTTAATTAGACATTCAACTCCCGTTGTTTAGTAGCAAAGCCACTTAAACTACAATTAATGAAAAGTCACATTATTACCTATACTCACAATCTATGTAAATGATTATATTCTGCAACATTTTATGTGTAAGATTTTGTGGCATCGTGTTTATTGTTCATGATTTTAGTCTGCCATATTTCATGTTCATGATTTTAGTCTCTCCACATTTTATGAGTGTGACTTGATTATTGCCACATCTTATATATATCATTTTTATTCTTGCCACATTCTATTTAAATGATTATATTCTGCCACATTTTATGTGTAAGGTTTTGTAGTATCACGTTTAATGTTCATGATTATAGTCTGCCACATTTCATGTTCATGATTTTATTCTCTCCACATTTTATGTGTGGGATTTCATTATTGCCACATTTTATGTGTATGATTCTTGTCGTACCACATGTAATGTGTTTTAATTTATTCTGCCACATTTTATGTGCACGAATTTATTCCTGCCCCATGTTATGTGTATGATTTTATGCTGCCATATTTCATGTTCATGATTTTATTCTCTCCACATTTTATGAGTGTGACTTGATTATTGCCACATTTTATGTATATCATTTTTATTCTTGCCACATTCTATTTAAATGATTATATTCTGCCACATTTTATGTGTAAAGTTTTGTTGTATCACGTTTATTGTTCATGATTATAGTCTGCCACATTTCATGTTCATGATTTTATTCTCTCCACATTTTATGTGTGTGATTTGATTATTGCCACATTTTATGTGTATGATTCTTTTCGTACCACATGTAATGTGTTTTAATTTATTCTGCCACATTTTATGTGCATGAATTTATTCCTGCCCCATGTTATGTGTATGATTTTATGCTGCCATGTTTCAGGTGTCTGATTATTCTTCGACATTTAAGTGTACGACTTTATTCTTCCAGATTTTATGTGTACGATTTTATTTCTTCTACATTATATGTTTGTGATTTTATTTCTTCCACATTTTATGTTGTTGATTTTATTCTTGCTATATTTTATGTTTATAACTTTATTCGTGCCACATGTTATGTGTATTAATTTATTTTGCCACATTTTGTGAGTGACTTTATTTATTCTACATTTGATATGTACGATTTTATTTTTGCCACCTTATATTTGTATGATTTCATTCTGCCGCTTTTTATGTTCATGATTTTATTCTTGCCCCATTTTATGTTCTTGATTATATTCTTGCCACATTTTATGTGTATGACTTTAATCGTGCCACATGTTATGTGTAGAAATTTAATTTGCCACATTTTATGTGAATGATTTTATACTGCCAATTTTCATGTGTATGCTTTATTCTTCCACATTTTATGTGTATGATTTTTATTGTTGCCACATTATATGTAAATGATCATATTTTGGCACATTTTATGTGTAAGATTTTTTTGTGTCACGTTTTTTCTTCAGGATTTTATTCTGCGACATTTTATGTTCAGGATTTTATTCTGCCACATTTTATGTTCATGATTTTATTCATGCCACTTTTTATGTTCTCGATTTTATTCTGCCACATATTATGTGTATGATTTTTATTCCTGCACATTTTATGTAAATGGTTATATTCTGCCACATTTTATGTGTAGGATTTTGTTGTATCACGTTTATTGTTCATGATTTTAGTCTGCCATATTTCAAGTTCATGATTTTATTATCTTCCCATTTTATGTGTGTGATTTGATTATTGCCACATTTTATGTTTATTATTTTTTTCGTACCACATGATATGTGTATGATTATATTCTACCACATTTTATGTTCGCGATTTTATTCTTGTTGCATTTGAAGTGTACGATTTTATTTTTCGCACCTTATGTATGTGATTTCATTGCTTCCACATTTTATTTGTGTGACTTCATATCTTTTACATTTGATGTGTACGATTTTTTTCATCTTATGTGTGATTTCAAATATTAAACATTCGATGTGTATGATTTTATTTCTCCTACATTTGATGTGTGGTATTTTATTTTTTCACCTTATATAGGTGATTTTATTTCTTCCACATTTGTTGCCAATGATTTTATTCTTTCACATTTTGTGTGTCTGATTTTGTTCTTACACATTGTATGTGCATGATGATCCCGAAGTAGCCATTCCGACGCCACTTCTTGGCGTCGGAATGGCTACTTCGTTTTTGAGCAATTTTGGTTTCGGAATGGCTACTTAGTTTTTGAACGATTTGTTTTAGGAATGGATATTGCGTTTTTGATCATCAATTTAATTTAATAATTTTTTTGAACAATTTTTGGTTTCGGAATGGCTGCTTCGTTTTTCAACAATTTTGGTTTAGGAATGGATTTACGGTTTTGATTATCAAATTTTTTTACTTTTACACTTACATGGTTTTGGAATGGTTACTTTATTATTAATCAGAAATTTAATTTACTTAAACACAATACTAATTTTAAACAATAATACATAATTTAAAAAGTGATATATAAGTATATACAATTTTGGCTATTTACACTACTTAATGGCTTATGATAATCACACTGATTCTCACACAAGCATTTATCTTCAGAGAATAAATTTGAAGAAAACATTTCATTCCAGAATTTTTTCACAATCATGTCGTTTGATTTTTTATTAAAATTAAAATTATTTAAAATATTTACAAAAGTAACTCCTGCCTGTCGATGAAATAAAAAGTATAGACAATACATTCCACAATAATTACTTAGGTTGGACTGAAGTTGTTCATTATTATATCTTACAAAACCACCATGATAATTAATGAATGAAATGAACTCTAACCCATAAAATTCTATCGGTAAACCAAAACTATCAAAGAAATCGATATATTTTTGACCTTTTGATTTGTAAAAAGCCAACCAATGCTGACCACTCAAATTAGACGATTCATTATTGCATACAACTGCAAAATCACACGATTTAATATTAATTAACTGATCTTTTGCACAGACATATGTGTGTATATTTTTTAAAAAGGATAATTTATCTTTTATTTCAAAGGAGTTCATTATGATAGACTTGCTTTCCTAAATTTATCTATTTCCAAAATTGCTTGTGACTCGCTGTACACTAAACACGTAACTGCTTCGCTCAGAGAGTTAGCGAATTTCAGTTCTATCCTAACAGATCCACTATTTTCAAGAATTAAAGCTGATTCATTGGAGGCAACTTGATTTAAATCGTACGAAAAAAATACATTTCCGTTGGCATATTCTTCAGGAGTTAAAATGATTCCATTGTTCTCTTTTGTCAGACCAAGACTGTTCAAAAGTAAATAATAAGGTAAATGATATAAACCTTTTGAAAAGTCCAGATTCATCCCTTTAATAGGAATGGGCATGTTGTTAACTGTGACAGATATGTAGTTCAAGTTGAAATGATGGAACAAGTAAGGGTTCATCTTGTATTCCCCCGCGAATCCAGCATTTGATACTAGTCCGATTATAATTCTTGAAGGAACCTGTCCAAGAAAAACATTTTCTTCAATGAAAGATTGATTTCCAGTAGCAATTGTAAATTGTTTAATATCCGTAGCTGAATAAGGATATTGCGCTGATAATCCACTTTGTAAAAGTTTCTGATGAGAAATAGCGATCGATGGATAAAGAACTTGTTTTCTAACAAAAAAACTTGCATCAATGAAACGCACTTTCGGATTAATTGAATCCTTTGGATCACTTGGTTGACTATATAGCAACGAAAACCTATCACTGTTTTTTGTTAGTGAAATCGTAACATTAGTATCATTTAAAATGTATCTGTCTTGTGATGATAAATCAAAACGGAGCTTTCCAATTAGTTCAACAGGTTTGGAACCTGCAATTCTGCTTTTGCGTTTCACATATCCGTGATTTGTTGAACCAAGTACGCCCCCTGCACTGTCTTTATAAAACATCAAACACTGACCCTGAGAATCAATGTATTCTTTACCGAAAGAAAACAAATTTTCTATGTAAGCTTTATACGCATAACAATTGTTACTTGAAGAGATAAGTTGGTTGTTGATGTAAACGTCAACTTGGGAAAATAGAGAGTGCATAAAATTGTTAGCAGTACTAACTTCTGCGTCAGCCAATAAATTGTTGCCCTCATGATTCACAACTTTTACAGTTAGGTATAAAAAACTGTCGTACAAATCAATGTACTGTGTTGAACTTCCTGATAATCGAAATTCGATTTTTGCATCTGAATCTTGAATGTTCACGATTGGTTTGTATTCTGCAAAGAAACTGGATTCCACAGTCGTATCGGTTGGTGGGATGGTGAAAAGGTCTGCTTCTCCCCTTATCACAGGTGATGATAGAGTATTTATAGACATTATGATAAATAATCAGTCTTGGATTTTCCTTTGCTTGATTTTCGTTTGGCAGCTTTTTTAGGAACTTTCTTTTTAACCAGTTTCTTTTTAGTTTTAGGTTTGGTAGTTTTCTTTTTTGCTTTTTGTTTTAACGCTTTTTGTAGGGGTATTTTGCGTCCGCCTTTTGTCTGCTTTCGTGTTATTCCTTTACCACGTTGTGATAAAGAACTGAACATATCCTTTCCTACATTGCCGATTAAATTAACAGCATTTTTCTTAATCGCACCTCGTACACTCGTTCCAGAAAAGATATCTTTTGCTGTATTAACGACAGTAGATTTTACATGCGGAAGAACATACTGTTTTATGATAGGAACAGTATACTTGCGAACTATACCAAAAGCTCCTCCCAGTCCAGCACCTCGTTGATTATAAAACTGTTTTCTAGGTTCAGGATTTAATGCATGATGATAATCATCAGCGTTGAATATGTGAATAGTCTTCATATTGTCTACTCAGAATGAACTTCACAATCGTTCTGATACTTAGTTCCCGAGTAGTATAAGTTTTTATATTGAAGTTTCAAGATGGGTGAATCTCAGAAAATACTAAAAACATATTACGATGCAAAATCTCCAGGGGGGTTTGGTAGTGTGAAACGTTTAAAAAGTGCTCTTCCAACTTATACGCGTACACAGCTCGAGAAAACTCTTCTCACCCAACCTACTCACACAAAATATAAATCTATTAAAAATACGTTTGTTAGAAGGAAGTATAATATACATACTGCTAATTACCTATGGCAAATTGACCTCCTTGTGATACCAAAGTATGCGAAGTCTAACCGTAATTATAAATATATTTTAATGTGTATAGACTGCTTTACAAAAAAGGGGTTTGCAGCAGCTTTAAAAACTAAATGCGCTCAGGAGGTTTTACAGGGGTTCATCCAGATTTTGGAACAAGCTCGAGCAAAACCTGTTTTTATCCAATACGACCTGGGAAAAGAATTTGTAAATAAACGTTTTGAATCGTTTTTAAATGAAAATAATATTAAATTTTTTTCTGTACACTCGGACAAAAAAGCATGCATTGTAGAGCGGTGGAATCGTACAATTATGCTACGTTTATCAAAGTGGTTTGAATATACGAAAAAGCATAACTGGATCGATCATATTCAAGATTTTATAGACTCATATAACAACACTTATCATAGAACTATTGGCTGTGCTCCGAATCAAGTAAATAATTATAACGAAATGGATGTCTGGCTACATACTAACAAACAGTTATACACTACCAATATGCATGACAAAAAAGGTAAACTTAAAAACGGTGACTCAGTACGCATAAAATCTCAGAAAGGAGTATTTGACAAAGGGTATTCCTCAACTTTTACTACAGCAGTTTTTGAGGTGTGTGAAGTGCTAAATACAAGGCCTACTACCTATAAACTAAAAGATTCAGATGGTGATACTTTGAAAGGAATTTTTTATAATGAAGAACTGTCGAAAGTCTTATAAAGAAAAATGGGATTTTACGTTACAGTTTGTCCAAGTGAAAGTTTAAAGTGTGATAATGGTGAGTGCCGTTATGTAGTTCAACTTCCCAAACGTCTCACATTATCCAATAATGTGAAAGTAGGCATTGTAGAAATAAGCTATCCAAATTGTATTAAAACATTTCGATCCATTGAAGATTCAACATTGCAGCTTTCTCTTTACGATTCGAAATATCAGGTACAAGAACACAACATTTTTCTCCCACTTAAAAGTTACTTATCTGTTAGAGAGCTAGTCGAGTTGATTAATGACTATGTATCTGACATCACTACACAAATCAAAATTGTATACATAAAAGAAGATAATACAGTGAAAGTTGAAGTTTCGAATGGGAAAATAATATTTTCACCTAAATTAAGAGACATTTTGGGATTACTATCCTGCACAGTTGAAAACGAAACATCATATTCGAAACATAGGACTAACATTTTAGCTAACCGTGAATTCCTAAACATATGTAGCAACATAGTGCAAGCAGATTTTATAAAATCTCAGTGGCAATCAATTTTGCGCAGAATTTTACACGTGCCAAGTGATCAAACCTACATTCAGCATACTTTTATTCCAATCTATCATCCAATTTCCAAAACAGACTTTGATACAATTGATATAGCAATCTGTGATGATAATGGATTTGCAGTAGCATTTGACAAGGGACATTTACAGATGCTTTTACATTTTTCGGAAGAAGCATAATGAACGAAAAGACTTATTTAACTTTCTCCCATCACATTAAACATCCTTCATCAATTATCGTGGCGGGAGTTTCAATGTCAGGAAAAACAGTTTTCTGTACCAATCTCATCAATTCGATAAACCAGATATTCTTTCCTGTTCCATCACGCATCATTATATCATACTCTGAAGATCAACCATCATACCATAACATAAATCGAGATGATACAACATTTGTTAAAGGGCTTGATTTTGATTACGAAAATATTAACAATGAGCCAACTTTATTAATTATTGATGACCAAATGCGAGATGGATCTAAAAGTAATTTAATTCAAGATTTATTTACAAAAGGTGTGCATCATCATAATTTTAGCCTAATATACATTACACAAAATATTTTCAATCAGGGAAAATATGCGCGTGATATGAGATTAAATTCTCACTATTTTGTCATCTTTAAATCTCCAACGTTTGTTTCGCAAGTACAGACATTAGGACGTCAGATTTTCCCATCCAAACCATCCTTTCTGCCTGACGCTTACAAAAAAGCTACGGAGAAGCCATATTCATACTTATTTTTAAACTTACATCCCAACTGTGATGATGATTTAAGAGTTCTTACTGGAATTTTACCAAATGAAGAAGAAACATATTTTCTACCAACATGAAGTATATTGTAGAAATAGAGGGATTTCAGTTACATGATAAATTTGTGGTTAAAGAATTAGTTATAGTGAACGTGGAAAGTAACTTTCGTAATCATTTTTTTATTTGCTCACCATGGGCTAACTCAAAGCTCAGCAATTCTGATAGAAAAGTTGTACATTATTGTGAGAGAAACTTACATAAAATACGTTGGAATGCTGGTCGTATAAGAATGCATATGGTGACAAACTATGTAAAAAACGTTACAAGTGGATGTATAGTGTATAGCAAAGGCAATCAAAAAACCAATATTGTGAGATCAATTTGTGAACAAGCTAGTTGTGTCATTGACTTAGAAGATGTTGATTGTCCAAAAGCTCAAAACATTTGTGGAGAAATCGTTACGGCTTGTCCTTTAGGATTTCACAGGAATAATATTCATTGTGCTAACTTTAAGGCTACTGCATACAAACAGTTTTTAGTAAAAGAAAATGAGTTCCAGAATTAAAAGAAACTATGATTTTTTGTGTGAACTCGTCAAAGATTCTCCAGAGTTAAAAAGACTGGTTGAAAGTGCGACAGCTGATAACATTGATGCAATAACGGAGCTTGCTATAAATGTTTTAAAAGGAAATGTTGATTTGAATGAAGACTTGAAGTTAAAGTTAAAAACACATCGAGGAATAATAAGAAAACTCTCTAACAAAAACATTTCTTACTCTTCAAAGAAAACATTAATGCTAAAAAAGATAAAAATTCTTCCAATCATCCTTACTCCAGTCCTAAGTGCTATTGGAAGTTTAGTGGGAAAAGTGGTGGCAAGTCATTTAGGAATGTAATGGCTAAACGCATGCGGTTAATTCCAGAACAAAATTATCGAAAATTAATGGAAACCATTCAGTTTAAAGAGAAAGAAAATTTAACAACAATTTTAAATAAGGAGGAAAAAGAACAAACTTTGCTTGGTTCCGATATACCTGATGATGTGAAGATTAGACTATACATGAATTTGGTCAGTGAATTTAATTCCAAAATCGATTTTTTAAAGAGAAATCCATCAATTGCCATCAAACCAGAAACTAAAGATAACGATGTGCAAACAACTACTCCAAAAACATATGAATTAGCGGAAGAAGAACATAATCTTATTCAGTTTTTTCCTGAAAAATTCAGAGAATCTGCTGAAGCAATAGTAAAACTTTTAGTTCGACACAAGGATCTTATAACATGGGATAAACAGGGCGTGGTCACTTTTTTTAAAAATGAAATTGAAAAAGATTCTAGTATTTTAGATCTTATAAATTTTTTATTGCGTGATTTGAAATGGAAAAGTGTACCAAAAGGAATAAATAGGTTCCTCATTATATGCAAAAAGCTCAACATTCCAGCTTCTTTAGTACGAAGTAGTTTGCGGGAGGCATTGACATCACCAATAGATAATTTATCTCCTGTGAAAACTGCCTCAGACAGTGGAAATTCTTTTGCGTTTTACTTAAATACAGTAAAGAACTGGAGTAATTTAGAAAGTGCTAGTGATAGTGATTCTGATAGCGAATTCCCAAAATTTTCAACACCAGAAAAAAAATGAATAAGTACCCGGGCATCTTCGTATCAGAATCGATTTTCAATGTTGAAATGGCTTCAGTTGTATCACGACAAAAGACCTTTGAAAATTGGATCCATACACATATTCAAAACCCAGATGACTTGGTTAAATGCGGATTTTATTATACTGGAGAATTGGATAAGGTTCTTTGTTTTCACTGTGGGATTGGGCTTCATAATTGGGAGGTCGATGACAGTGTGTGGGTTGAGCATGCCATAAATTCTCCTTTGTGCCCGTTTATGCTCTTAAATAAGCAAAAAGCATCCGGAAAGATAATTGAAGAGCCCTTCAAGCGTCTGATAGTAAGAAATAAATTGAAAATATTTACTATATAACTATCAACTCATAATTAAGCTTAATAATATTGTTTTTAAGGAGAGAGTAATGGATTTTGAGGATGATGACATCAAAGACTATACGGAAGAAGTTACGGCAAGGTAATTCAAAATTACTATTTTGATATTTAATGCTAACACAAATCATATGTATATTTTTTTTGTATTTTTGTATGTACAGATTTTACGGAAGCGATAAGCCTTATTAAAACAAACATATGTAAAATATGCTGGTGTAAAGAGGCGATTTATGTAATGATTCCATGTGGTCACTTGTGCTTATGCTTGGACTGTGTTTCAACTCAGATAAAATGCGTAATATGTAGACAAAAAGCCAATTCGGTTTTAAAAATATTTAAATCATAATTTTATTTTCTGTAAAAATTTATTCACTTTAATTTATACAAATATTTTATTCACTTATCATTAACCATTTACGAAGCTACAAACTATAATAAAATTCGATAATAAATTATTTCTGATGTCTTTTGATTAAAAAGTGAAAGTGAGGAAGGGTTTTAAAGCCATCTGGCAAAATCCACCTCTTTGTATCAAACGGATGAAGCCCACTTTTTGTTAAACTCATTGTGTGTAAAACATGTTTAGAAGATCGAATCATCGTCATCTTTGTTTTTATTTTTTTATTTTTAAAAAGCACCTTCTTAAAAGTAGAATGCATCACACTTCTATTTATTGTACTCTTTTTAATTCCTTTTGCAGCTTTTTCCCAAATACCTTCCCCAACAAAGGAATACATTTTAGGTGACAAACCACAAAATTCTTGAATTGGTATACCAGCTGACTCATCTTTAAATTTTCCTAATACCTTCTTATTTTTTTCAGAGTAGAGAAAATGAGACTTATCGTAATCACTAAAATCAAAAATGTTACCCATTGATTTCATATCTGCATATACATCTTCAGTTTCAATTATGTAATTTAAATTGTCGGTATCTGTTTGTAATAAAGTAGCTTTTTCACCATATTTATTTTTAATAACATCCAGATGGAACTCATACATAATTAGTTTAGCAATTTCTAAGCAAGTGAAACCTGTGTATATTGCTTTATTAAGTTCAATAACTTTTTGTGCCATTTCTACAATAACAACCTTAGAATTAATTATTTCAAACCTCCGAAAATTATGGTTATTAATTAGATGGCGAGCTTGATCAACAGTATTACAAATATGTACCCGTTTTCTTTTGCGTAGATTTTCACAACTCTTTCCAAAAACACTATTTATTAAAAATTTAAATAGATCTTTAGCAAACTGATCAGTTGCTTGTTGACGTTGCTCCGTATTAAAGTCTATATATGGTCTCAGCCAAGGCTCTTGATGAAAAGAAATGATTTTTCTTATTTTTGTCAGCTTCATTCCCTTTTCAAGATAAAATTTTAAGATCCTATAATGAACCACATAACGTTTTCTAGGGCCCAAATGGGGAACAAGTTTTACATTTTTCTCATTATATTTCAAACCTAAATGAGATAACAGCTCATGTTGGAAGGGTGAAAGCTGTTTCATTAGTATTTTCAAACGATCGGGCGCAAGTGGATAATCTAAATCCCTCATATGGAATTTGGTTGGATATTTTAAGTCTACCATTAGCACAAATCCTGTTGGAGCTTCATCATCCCAATTTAAAATTGTATGCGAGGTAATTTTCTTAATGTCTTTCCGTTTCATGAATTTAAAATCTGAAATCGGGAGAAAAGAGCGCAACGATTTCCCATATAAATTGTTACAGTCTAGACTTAAAATAAATGTGGATGGTTCGTCAGGTTTGTATGTCTTTGAAAGATATTTATTGTTACTTTTTGCATAACGCTGAGTGATCATACTCACTCCTCCCCTTAAATTCCCTTCAAACATTTGGTACATTTGAACTGACGTCAA